>JACXGI010007498.1:0-14360 GCA_016801175.1 Esox masquinongy
GAATGACCTGCAGAGAGCTGGGACCAAAGTAACAAAGGCTACCATCAGTAACACACTACGCCGCCAGGGACTCAAATCCTGCAGTGCCAGACGTGTCCCCCTGCTTAAGCCAGTACATGTCCAGGCCCGTCTGAGGTTTGCTAGAGAGCATTTGGATGATCCAGAAGAGGATTGGGAGAATGTCATATGGTCAGATGAAGCCAAAATAGAACTTTTTGGTAAAAACTCAACTCGTCATGTTTGGAGGAGAAAGAATGCTGAGTTGCATCCAAAGAACACCATACCTACTGTGAAGCATGGGGGTGGAAACATCATGCTTTGGGGCTGTTTTTCTGCAAAGGGACCAGGACGACTGATCCGTGTAAAGGAAAGAATGAATGGGGCCATGTATCGTGAAATTTTCCATCAGCAAGGGCATTGAAGATGAAACATGGCTGGGTCTTTCAGCATGACAATGATCCCAAACACACCGCCCAGGCAACGAAGGAGTGGCTTCGTAAGAAGCATTTCAAGGTCCTGGAGTGGCCTAGCCAGTCACCAGATCTCAACCCCATAGAAAATCTTTGGAGGGAGTTGAAAGTCCGTGTTGCCCAGCGACAGCCCCAAAACGTCACAGCTCTAGAGGAGATCTGCATGGAGGAATGGGCCAAAATACCAGCAACAGTGTGTGAAAACCTTGTGAAGACTTACAGAAAACTTTTGACCTCTGTCATTGCCAACAAAGGGTATATAACAAAGTATTGAGATGAACTTTTGTTACTGACCAAATACTTATTTTCCACCATAATTTACGAATATAGTTAATGAGAGGTTACGTCTCAGTACTACTAGTGACCCCCTAGTTTTCGAGTCTAGTGATGCTGAGGCGGCCACAATAGTGCTTGTTGGAAAATCGGCAGACATCTATAGTTCTGAAGTGAGACTCCTGTATAAAAGCAACATCCACATGTTGTCTGCGTAAGAGGTCTAAGCAGGCTGTGTGCTTAATTTGACCATTCAACCCATTTACATTCCAGCTGATTACATGTATACTATTCATGATAACTAATAGAGGCTAGTATTGTGACAAGATGCAGGGTGGAGAAACAACCTACTGTGCAGCTGACCGACCAAAAAGTGAAATTAAAGTGCTGAGAGAGATCCATCCCACCCCAAAACCCCTGTCGCCATGAACCCGCCACTCTCCAAAGAATGAGAGAGGGCGTGAAACAAAAACTCCCACACAAATGTGAAAACATAGACAAACCAAAATTGTACTCCTTCTGGGGAGCCTAACTTTCCCCCACAAGTTGGCCGTGTGATCTTCGAGAGGCGTGTTCCTTCCCAGCGCACGCGCGCGCAGGTCCCCCCTCCCAATAACAATTATATCAAACCATAGTAATGATCATAACAATTATAAATGAGCTACACAGAGTGTACAAACATGCTGTAGGTTATAGATGCATATTAGTACTTAAAACGAATAAAACGTACCTTTCTTTTTGAAAACAGACCTTGAGATCTCAAACAAAAAATCCAACAGGAATCAATTAGCAACAACAACATAAGCCAGCTGGACTTATTCAAAGCGTGAAAAGCTGAAGTCCAGTTAATTTGAGTATGTTTACTGTTAGAACATAGGCAAAAGCGGCTCGTTATAGAGCATGCAAAACTGGCATTTATCATTGGAAAGAGAGTGAAACGATTTAAGAAAATAAAATAAATAACCAAAAATCACTCTGTAGAAAGTCAGTGAGAATGTCATTGCAGGCTATGCCTGGAAGTCCACGCCAGACATCTGGCCGAAGTTGCCTATTAGCCTACTTGCAAAACATTTATCGTTAAACTAGCCAGCTGGTTGGATTACCTGTGTAGCTGTAGACTATTCACAAAGAGAATTGATGAAATCCTTTACCTCCCGTGGTGTGTTGAAAAGATGATTCACTCCTCCTCGTGGCGCCTTAAGTTTAGCAGGATAGAGGAGAAATGTGCGAAAGTCCAGTTTCTGCAGAGCGTCCATAGCCTCGGAGAAGGCTATCCTGCGCTTAAAAGTGTGCGGGCTGTAGTCCGGGGTGAAGTGGATGGTCCTTCCCTCCAACTCCACGGCTGCACCACGTACCGCTTTCAGGATCTTATCTCTGTCGATAAAGCGCAGCAGCTTGAAAATGATTGTGCGAGGCACAGGTCTTCCATTTGTGTCTTCTTTCGGGGCACCTACGCGGTGTGCGCGCATAATCTCAACAGAGCCCAGGTTAGGAAACCACCGTGGTATGGCATCCAACAGGAAAGCAAGAACATGCAATGTCTTTGCGTTTTCAGGGACTCCGTGCACACGTAGGTTGTCTCTGCGCGACCTGTCCTCCATGTCAGCAATTTTGTCCTCCGGCTGGACGTGCTTCGCTGCCAGTTTGCTCACCGTCAAAGAGAGCTGGCTGTCCACCTCAGCCATAAGGTTCTCGTCCTTCTCCATATAGTCCATACACTTAGAAATATCAGCCTGCATGACAACCATTTTGCCACGGAATACCGCGACCTGTGCATCCACCAGAGCCTGTGTTTGTCAGCTGAGACACCACGTCCTCCACAAGCAATGGGATAGCCTCCTTGATGGCTTCTGGAACCGCTAGCTTTACTAGCTCGGCTAGCTCCACGTTGTACGCTGAACGAGCTGTTGCCGGCTGTTTGCTTGTCGTTTTTTTTTCGAACTAGCTGCCATCTCGGTGTGCACAAATCTTCCACAGATCAGAAAAACTAACCGAGAGCTTAAAAAGTAGCATTGGGTATGAAAAGAATACTAAAAATTGGGGGTTTCTGCGGAGCGACGAAACGAAGAGTCTACATCCCTCGCGATGGTCACGTGACCCTTCCCATTTGCGATATCCTTAATGTAAGCCTACAGAAAAGTGTGTCCCCAGATTTGGAGCGAAGCAACAATATTTCCTGCAATTAAAACAATGAAACTATAGACCTGTCTTCCGCAAACTACAAAATAATTGTTTGAAAAGATACAATAATATAGTATTTCATGGAAAACGAATTAACAAACTAGGGAAGGGCACTCAACATGATACATGCTGAATTAAATGGTTAATGATTGACTTAAAGACATTGATAATAAGACAATGGTTGGGGATGTCCTGTTTCACTTCATTGTAACTTATTATATTATTGATCATAACCAGTTGCTGAAAAAACATCATTTCTATGGATTTTAATACCATATTGGATTGAGAGTTACCTATGTTATAGAATACCGTGTTTTTAACACAAGTCATGCTCAAAATTTGAGTTTCACTTATTTGTTAATAGATCAAATTTGACTGGAGATTACAAATCACAACACAGCAGTTAGAATGCTCATATTACTCCCCTAAAATATTTTTAATTAATACGAAATCTCATTACTCGCCTAGAATTACACAATTGACTTGTTTTTTAAGTTGCTTAGTCCACGCAAACCACATTAACTGATCCTCTCTAACAAAAACATGGTGTACCGCAAGGTAGCCGGCTTGGGTCTTTATGGTTGGCGTTTTTATTTTTTTTACAAATGACCTTCCATTGACCCTGAGGAAAACCTGTGTGTCTACATAGGCAAATGACACAAAAGTAAACACATCAGCTAAAACCGTAAAGAACATGAATGAATCTCTGGAGCTTCAGTCACCCTAGAATTTGTAACTAACAAAAGCACTCTTTTGAAAAAGGGTTCCAATAGGGTTGTTCAGCTGTCCCCGGAGGATGACCCCTTCATGATTTCAATTAAAACCCTTTTGAGGTCTATGTGGAATCCTCGTTGAAAGTGTTCTGCTATGGGGACAGATGAATATCGCTTTTACCTTCTAGATAGCAACTTTTATCATAGAGTAGAGTTTTTTTGTAACTAGATTATTGTCTACAGTAGGCAAATTGTGCATTATGTTATAGGACTTACCTGTACATGAAGGATGAATTTTAGTAACATGCAATTATATGGTTCAGAGTGGAGAAAAGATTGACTGCGTTACTGTTGCTCTTTGTGGGAGGTGTAGATTTGTTGAGGGTGCCGAGCTGTCAGTTTAGCCAATTAACACAGTTCAGACAGGCATCTGTAACCACTAATTGTGTTCTGTTCACAGTGTGCAAGTCCAGAACAGAAGCAGGAAAGTTCAACATTAATAAATAGAGTCCATGACTATATGAAACTCTGACACCACAGGTACCTCAAGCAAAACCTCTGAGCTGGCAGTGGGCATGAAGCTAGGTTTGGGGTTACAGCCTTAAACCTAGACATATCCCTAATCCAATTACTATTAAATATATAGTACTATTTAACAAGCAAAAAGAGAGAAGAGGGAGAGAAAGGACAGAGAAGAATATATGGGAAGGAAGGACAGTAGGGAGAAAGAAGAGGAGAGAGGGGAATAGATAGGATGGAGAGAGGAAGTGGAAGACATAAAGAGAAAGCAGGAGGGGGGATTAGAGGATATTGAATGCAGTTTGTTCAGTTATACATCCTAGGCATCAATAATGTGAGGCAAAATTCCCTCCAATAATGTCCATATCTTTATGCAAATCATCCACCATTGTGTATGTGCTGCAGTTCTCTAGGCATCAATATTTTAACGACGATCTGCCTAATAAATGCAATGTATTTCAAAAAGCAATGTTCTTTGATGCCTATCTTTTTGATAAATCTATTGTGATTGACGGTTATCAGTGATATTGTGTAGACACATGGGAAACCATGATTAAAAACAAGCATCAGCTAAATAATGACACACAACAAAGGTCAAACATAATACCAGAAATGTAGTATGAGTAAAAGACCAATTTCATCACTACGGTCTGCAGTACCGCGTCCAAGCGTTTTTCAGTAGCCCTATGCACTGTGAGACGGATGCTGCGGGCATTGCAACCCAGAGCTCTGTGTGTTTCAAACGTGGCAGCGCCACACACAGGTAAATATGATAGTCCCCTGCCTTATCTAATATGACTAGGGGGCCTTTCTTGGCCATGGCACAAAGCCGCTTTGAAGCCTCTGTCAATGCCCTCCCCTGGATAAATGTCATATGTGGAATATCTCAGGTGGCAGCCGGGTGGTTGCAATGGCAGAGTCAGGCAGCCAGAAAACAGCTGAAAGCAGAGCACTCCTACAGCGGGGCTGGGGGTATTTTGGAAATTACTATAATGGATAATATGTAACGGTATCAGCAAAACGAAAGGGGTCTCTAAACTGTCCCACACCGAAAATTAAAAGCCCGGAGCTCCTGGAAAGAGGTGGCGGAGTGGTGTGAATGGGAAAGCAAGGGACTGGGTTGTTTTAGGTAGGGGAGGGGCTGGCGGGAAGCAGAGGGGGCTTTCAATTCATAATTCTCTCTTTTTACGGAAGTACATGTGGTACATAGAAGTTTAGTTTTATTTTAATTTTCACTAGTTTGTTTGGCCGATGCATGTGGAACGTGATTTTCAAAGAGTGTTACAGACTCTCCTGTCAGTGGGATTGAGATCGGCACTGTACAGCAAATAGCATTGTTGATTTTTTGGTTTCTGTGAACTTATTTTATTCTTTTTTTTTTTTCTCATATGCAAAATGAAGCGCACAATAATGTACAGACAGTTTATTGGTGTGATTGAATCCTTCAGTAAAGAATTATGTTAGAATAATAGATAAACCACTTTACTTTATTCCAGCAATATGTGCCAAGCCTCCCTCAGCATTGAAACTAACCATTGCCCCACCACTACCCCCATCATCATCGTTCCCTATGTTACCTGCCAGTTGACAACACGCAGCAAAATCCAGAGACGGTGATCTTTCTGTTCAATACACGGTTCGCCTCCTTTGTATGGACAACATTCATTTGGAATTCTTTGGATCATTTCTCTCTATAGGACTGCATTCAGATTTCCAAAATGCACCACAATCACTGAGTATCACATGAACAGCTATTTTCCCCATGTTGTGCTTAAACGCCACGTCAAAGCATATTTTTCCGTGTATTACATATAGATTGTGTTAACACCACCTGTGTTAATGTCAGGAGAACAACATGTTTTGCTTATTCCACGTGTGAGATTGCAAGTTCCTATGAAAAACACTATACATGAAAAAACAACAAATGCGAGAAAACTGTGAAGATCTTATTCCCACATAGGGCTGTCACGGGATCAGATTTTCACTACACAATTATTGTGGCCCAAAGAATTCATGCTAACGTGAATATCTTCTATAGATAATGTGATATCTATAGAAAATGTGAAAAAATAATAATGCTATCAGTCAAATTTATCTTTAACTTTGTTTATTGCGTTTTGTCTCGTTTTTAGGGTGGTGGAGAGAGTCTGTAACCATAAATGTACAAATTAGAAGTGCACAAAAAGAACAATTACACTTAATGGATAGTGAAAAGGCAAGCAGATTAACTGATAAGCAATACAATGTTAACTGAAACAAAATCCTTTGCAAGGACCCTGGGGAGCAGGGGACAGAGAGGTTGGGTGTGAGACCACAGGCTGGCAACTAACCACTTTGATATACTGTGATTTAATATCCACTGACCATGTCCTTACGTAATTATTTCCCCTTTCCATTTTTCACATTCTCTGTCTATGGCAAATTTTTATGAAGGAAGATGAGCTTAGGTTTAGTTAATAAGATTTCAAGCTGGCACAAAACACCGTCTGGATGTTCTCCCAATGAACTGAAAAGGCTTTCTGATGCGACACTGGCGGCAGGAATACAGGACCTTCCGTGCCAGTTTTGCCAACCTTGGAAACTCCTCCTCATTAGCTTTCCACCATTGCTGTGGGTTTTTAAGCACAGTGTTAGCTGACCTGAATCTCTGGCTCTCTGTCTTGCTTCTTTGACACTGCCTAAATATCCAGGAAAGAGAAAATACAATCAAGTCCAACGGCATGATAACTTAGCATTAACAAAAGAACTAAGACCTGAATGTGCAATTGCCCCCTTTTGCGGTTACTGTTGATCAGCATTTCCTGCAGACTTTTCTCGGGTGTGAGTAGAGTGTCTTGCTCTTGTCTATCATCTCCTCCGACATGATTTTGTGCGGCTGCAGTAGCCGCACACTGTGGTGATTGCTAGCTAGCTATTAGCTATTAACTGCGTCTTCTTTTTTTCCATTTTAAGGCAGGTGGCAACCAGTGTTAAGGTGCATTACCGCCACCTATTATATTGAATGGAAAGAAACTGAAATGCTCTGGGACACTTCGGATGCTATGGCATTTGGGAGGTGTACCTTTTTTTATTGTAACACATGATAAAACTGCTGTGTGCTACGGGCTGCTCGAGAACTACTCTTACGACATACAGTTGTGCTCAAATGTTTGCATACCAATTGGAGAATTGGTAATACATGTGCCATTTGTAAAGAAAACATGAGTGAGCAGGCAAAACACATGTCTTTTATTTCTTATGGGATTCACATTCAACTGTAGGTCATTACAGAATGGCACAATCATAAAACAAAGGACCTGAAGTGTGGCCAGTGAAGAGGGCTGGTTAGCCAATGATGGGTAAGATCCCAACTGTGATATCGGGACAACCTAAGACAGGCACAGTTGTGCATCTGGTCTCAATCCACAATATACAGTATCTCACAAAAGTGGGTACCCCCCTCACATTTTTGCAAATATTTGATTATATCTTGTCTTGTGACAACACTGAAGAAATGACACTTTGCTACAATGTAAAGTAGTGAGTGTACAGCTTGTATAACAGTGTAAATTTGCGGTCCCCTCAAAATAACTCAACACACAGCCATTAATGTCTAAACCGCTGGCAACATAAGTGAGTAAATTATCGTCAAGTCCAGTATATCACGACACCCTTATTCTCACATAAAATAACATAAAAACGGGAGGTGTAATACTCTCCTCATTTCCAAATAGGTGGTGTTAACATATAGCAGTCATTCTGTAAAAATATTACTTACACTTTATTTTTCTTGTACTGTAAGTCTCCCATTCCATTTTTATTGTAGTCCGTCATTGTGTGGAAGTGATATCAATGTGTTGCATATTACTTTCATGTCACATTAACATTATACCATGCTATTATATTCTATCCCCATGTGTACCCTAGGATACTGTAATTATGTGTTCTTACAGACATTGATTCATCTTTGATCTAAGTTAGATTCATCAGAGTAGCATGTTCTCTACAAGTAGAATAGTGTGTAGAGATTAACACGAGTGTAGGGGAGACCGAAGCAAAAAAGTAACACCTCATTAACAATGATCAACCACTTTGTTGGTCTATAGACATTTAAGTTTAGGTTAAATCATTATTCATTTTTGTAATTTTATTTTTTATTATTGTGTGTTTTAAGGTTACCCTTATTAGTGCTCAAGAGGCAGAGTTGGTTTCCACATTTATAAGCCACTACTCAACTGCCTCCTTTCCATGAATCCATCCTCGCCTTAGCAAACAGCTCAACGTCCTTTACAGGAACACACTCTCCGAACAAGCACTCACACGTAGGAGAGATGTGCGGACTGACAGTTTTTAACCAGCTCCAGATATTCTTCAATTGAAAAATGTTAAGAGAGAAATGTATTTTCACAGGGAAGTAGTGAAATGGGCAGTGTGTTTTTTTTTGCAGAAAGAAAATGGCCAAGATTTAAACTCATGCCACAGCAGAACATGTTCACTGGAGGCAGCAGCTTAGTCTGCTAAACAACTGTATGGACAGGAATTGTGTTCATGTACAACAAATGTGTCAAAAATGCATTCACAATCAGTATCAACACATGGCCAGGATTGTTATTGTTGCAACTCGGCACTGGCAGCAGTTGTAAAATAGTTAAATGGCATCGCTGTTTGCTAGGGTGTTTTTTGGTAGTCACAATGGAATCGTAGTAGAATGCACCCTAATGAAACACACGTAGGCGATACGTTAAGAACCAGTGTCATAGCACATGCTGATACTAAACATGATTGCATTTCACAGATTAGTTGTTTTTGAATGTAATACCTACTATATGCGGTTGTCACTGGAACACCCTAGGCCAAAGGGAGGGAGACACCTGTAGTTTTCCCGTTGTAAATATTCAAGCCATAGGCAGCACAAGATAAAAATGTATTTTTGTTGTGTGTAGGTTTTGTGGTATATAGCACAAATGTCAAGTATTTTTGACAGGTAAAAACAAATCCAGGTACGGTTATGTGTTGTTTGGGCAACACACACGTTTCCTTCTCAAAGAATACTATTCTTGTTTTTGGTATATGCAAATATAGTAAGTATTTTATAGCATCTAATTATACATATTTCAAAAAAGGCAGTAGGTTCAGATAATTATTCAGTAAACAAATGTTTATGAGGTTGTTACACTGAAATATAAAAATTGGGCTGTTTGTTTAAGCAAAAGATTTAAAAGGCTCTCAGTTTAGGTAAATTTGCCACATGACACAAGGTAACTCATACACTTCTCTATTAATGATGTCTAACACGGCAAGATAGCCTTGATGTCTGCTGATAAAAAAAGGCTTGAGGGGAAGTTCTATCCGCCAAGTTTCAGTTGAAAGTATAAATGTCACTGGATATAATAAAATCATTGCATATTAAAAACATATTACTTAGAGATCTTAGATTGAATAAACCAATCTTAGATTTAATAAACTGATATTGACGTGGATAGCTGCAGGATTGACAGATGTATTCAGGGAATTAGAGGAACACAAATTAGGTTACTTACATTAACCACACTACGGGACATAATATGATATCCATGTGTTCACTTGCTAATTATGACAGGGAGGATTCAAGCCCTGCCACCAGGCTGTCGGTCTCTAAAACAGTTTGCACAGAGAATCTCGGAACAGCAGATAGTTTGAATGCGGACTCTTATAGAGAGCTGGTTGCTACCACAGAAAGTCAAGATAATGTCACAAAATGAAGACATCTTGTCAGTCCTAGAAAGGTTACTTCAGTTACTTCTTCAGGGGAAAGATGTTCCAAAAATGCTCCGAGCCCCTTCAACGGCAAGGTAGGAGGGCAGAGAAGAATGTAATCTCTCTGGTGCAAGGTTGTCTAAAAGAAAGATTGTAGTCCTCTCTCAGTTTTTTACAGTATGTTGCTTTAAGCAAATGTTTTAAAGCCAACATGATGGACGATGGTGCCAACAATTCAGTAGTTGGCCCGAACTAAGGGTAGAAGAGACTTGGGCAGGTTTTGCGGACACAGATTATGCATATTCCTGGATAAAAAAAATCCTGCTCAATGGAGATTTCCCATTGCAAAGAGGAATTATGGTGGCCAGTCGAAGCTGACCGACAAAGATAGACAAACAGGATAGTTGCTAAATGCCCCAAAAGGACAGCCTCGAAATTGCCCATTTAATCGACCCAGTCACAACAATAACTGTAGGTCATGAGCCTCACAAAGCTGAAATGTATGGCAGGGCTGACATCTGGAAACTGCTTGCATCCACGGCCAATACACAAAGACGCGTAACTTGGTGTAAGGAGAACAAAACCTGGACTCCTGAGCAATAGGAAATGTGTGAGCAATAGGAAATGTGTGAGTCATCTTCCACCCTATTTTCTACATCTGGTGGGGTTTATATTGTGTGAAAGCCAAAGGACGTCTTTAGCCCACAATGTCTGCTGCCAACTGGTGGGGGATGCAAAATGGGATGGGCAGCCGTCTCGTGGGAGTCATTGGGTCTGCATTGCTCTGCATGGTTGTATAATGGCCAAGAAATTTGAGACCATTTTACAATGCCAGCTTCACCCTATGTTGCAAACACTGTTCCCTCATAACGTCCCATTATTTCAGGATGATGATGCCCCCATACACACTGCTAAATAAATTCTGTCTGAAACACAAATTACAAATTAAGTATATACTAGGCAAAAAAGGATACTGCTGTATGTACCTTCATGGCTGCCATTCACCTGCTGCTGCTGTGAATAATTTGAAAGACAGATTTCATGAAGAAAGTAGTTCAGAAAGGCAAGGCAAGTTTATTTGTATAACACATTTCATTCACAGGGCAATCGTGCTTTACACAAGTGCTTTACATTAGAAAAAAAAATAAGAATAATATATATATATAATATAAATAAGGTTAGCATAAAAGACACAGCATGATTCCAGAAAGCAGCCATCCTCGCCTCTCGTGCAGTCTTCTTGCACCCTCTCTCCATGGTCCTGAACCTCTGGGACCGGCTCACCCTCGCTCAGTGGTGGCGAGGCAGATATGGGACTGCCATGCCACAAATGCCACTTATGTTCTCTTATTTTCATAGCCTGTCTTGATGACCACATGTCTGGGTTTTATTGTTTATCTTTTATTTAACAGTGTAGCAGCAACCAATGAGATTATATATATATATATATATATATATATATATATATATATATATTCTAAAATTACTTTAATAAACCTAAGTTTTAGGCTATTCTTTGGATGCCACTTTGAGTATACAATGTGAGCCGGACCGTCTCTGTGCATAAGCGGTGACTTAGAGCCCCAGGCTCATGGAGATCCTCCCCCCAAAAAGAAAGAACCGAACATAATAATTGTGGTGCAAAAAGTATAAAATATTATGTTCATCATCTAACGTAAGTGGACATTTCTGTCTATAAAGATATCTTTGGGCAACTGCCAATGTATTTGGGCTCAAAAGAAGTTGGACCAGATCCTGAAAAAGTCCTTCAGGTCAGGGAATTTTTCCAGAGTAACACGTAGCTAGGTAACACTAGGCTAGATAGCGGAGAACAAGTGTCTCTTTGGAGAGTTGCAGAGATGTTCCACCTGTATGAGTCTCTGAGTGTTGGTCAGAGCTGTCTGCTTGTTAAATAACCCTCCTGTCCCCACTCAGTTTCTAAGGTTAAAAATGTAATGTAGCAGAATAGGGTCCAATTTGTATTGTTCCATACTGTGACCTTTCCCAATTCAAACTCTGCAAAAATAAGATGCGCTTACTGCTGACGCTGTTACACTTTCTCAGTGTTAGGGAATTACACTGGCCCAGTGTGTGAGGGTTCTCAGTTGTAAGTGTTAAATTAGGGGCCTCCCAAGTGTTGCGTCAGTTCAGGATGCACGGCCATCTGCAAATGTGTGGTGAAGTGGCATTTGACAACTTAAAAATAGAATGGAGTGAAGCGTTAAAAAAGAGGTCATGGTGTTGTTGATTTTTTACAAAAATGCCTCTTAATTTATCAAAATAAAAATACTATAATGTCTATGAAAAGTTTTTTTTTTTTTTAAATACAAACCAAATGTAAGATAATTAAAATTATGGCTGAATGTTTGTCTGCCCTGGTGATCCCTTATTTCAATAAGGGTTATGTCCTCAATGATCCTTGAATAACATAAGGGTTCTTGGCAGTAAAATAAAAAATGACAGTTTTTATGGGTATTTTGGCTGGAAATTAAATCTAAACATTACAATTTTGGACAACAGGCACAGAAAAGTTAAAAGATCACAATTTATAGTGCAACTGAATAAAAAAAAATAAAAACTTAAAATGATGTATGTGGAAACAATATAGTTTTGAGTCAGAAACAATTTACTTGTACCCCGTTTGGCCCTTAATTTTTGATTTTGATATCCAATTTTGATTAAGGTCCTGCTTCATCGCAGCAGCAGCCACAGTGGGGCCACTGACACATATATTCTGGTTTTAATTAAAGTGTACTACAAATTATAGTAAAAAAGGAAACTGTAATGTTTCAGCCTCAGTGTGGCACAATGTAAGTTAGAATTATGTTAACAGTTTGTCCTCATTTACCAAACTCCGTATGGAAACCGTCCCAGAGACATGACACTGAGATCTGCCTCACACTGCTGCCTTAATCCCAAGTCTGAATGAAGCAACAAACAATTTGCTTGTAAAATAGAGCAAAAGGACAGGACTCATGTATTACAGTAACATACAGTGGACACTAGCCCCCTCATGTTAGTGCATGTTAGTTACATTTAAAGCACGAATTATATTTATGGCACGAGTCAGTAAGTCTCTAAGAGGTTTGGACAGCTGGATATGTCAAATATTTACCCATCATTATATTTCCAATAGTTCAAGCTGTGTCCAAACTGTAACTTATTGTCATTTCTGCTGTCCTTGCTTATACTATTGGGCTGCCAGGACAGAGGGGCTTAGACTAGGCTGAGTGGCAAGAGTGGGACAGCCAAGAGACCAGAGGATAACCAGGCAGGTTGCATCATTCCGGTTACTTTGCAGGAGTTTGATGACAGAAACATGAAGCACTACCAAGAGTGAGTTGATGTAATTCAGAATGTGCAGCAGATGTGACTAGCGTGAGACCTGGTCCCCTTTTAGAGTTAAGCCCGGTATTACATTAAAAAACTAAATGAGATAGGGCTTCTAACTTCAGGTTGCTCTTCAGAACATTCCAACAGTGGTTGTTGTAAGAGTCCTGTGCCCATATCTAAAAACAAGAATGATAGAAGTTCAGAATGCAGTTGTGAGATAAAAAGAAAGCTTCTGTATTTTTACCAGTGACTATAGAATGTTTGCAATGCAAAACAATTTTCAGGACAATTATCAGTTTTGTTAAAAAACTCACAATAACCTGGTTGCATAAGTGTGCACACCCTTAAACTAATACTTTGTTGAAGCACCTTTTGATTTTATTATAGCACTCAGTCTTTTTGGCTAGGAGTCTATTAGCATGGACATGCTATTGCGAGGACATTTCCTGTGCACAGCCCTCTTCAGATCACCCCACAGATGTTCAATTGGATTCAGGGCTGGGCTCTGGCTGGGCCATTCCAAAATGTTAATTTTCTTCTGATGAAGCCATGCTTTTGTGGATTTGGATGTGTGCTTTGGGTCGTTGTCGTGCTGAAAGGTGAACTTCCTCTTCGTCTTCAGCTTTCTAACGGACGCCTGAAGGTTTTGTGCCAAAATTGCCTGGTATTTGGAACTGTTCATAATTCCTTCCACCCTGACTAAGGCCCAGGTTCCAGCTGAAGAAAAACAACCCCAAAGCATGATGCTGCCACCACCATGCTTCACTGTGGCTATGGTGTTCTTTGGGTGATGTGCAGTGTTATTTTTGTGCCAAACATACCTTTTGGAATTATGGCCAAAAAGTTCAACCTTGGTTTCATCAGACCATAACACATTTTCCCTTGTGCTTTTGGGAGACTTGATGTTTGTTTTTGCAAACTTCAGCCGGGCTTGGATGTTTTTCTTTGTAAGAAAAGGCTTCCGTCTTGCCACCCTACCCCATAGCCCATTCATATGAAGAATACGGGAGATTGTTGTCACATGTAGCACATAGCCAGTACTTGCCAGAAATTCCTGCAGTTCCTTTAATGTTGCTGTAGGCCTCTTGGAAGCCTCCCTGACCAGTTTTCTTCTCGTCTTTTCATCAATTTTGGAGGGACGTCCAGTTCTTGATAG
>JACXGI010007498.1:14460-32875 GCA_016801175.1 Esox masquinongy
ATATTTTCTCCACTTGATGATGACTGTCTTCACTGTGTTCCATGGTATATCTAATGCTTTGGAAATTCTTTTGTACCCTTCTCCTGACTGATATCTTTCAACAATGAGATCCCTCTGATGCTTTGGAAGCTCTCTGTGGACCATGGCTTTTGCTCTGAGATGCAACTAAGAAAATGTCAGGAAAATCCTACTAGAACAACTGAACTTTATTTGTGATTAATCAGAGTCACTTTAAATGATGGCAGGTGTGTAATGACTTCTATTAAACATGAGTTTGAATGTGATTGGTTAATTCTGAACACAGGCGCATCCCCAGTTATAAGAGGGTGTGCACACTTATGCAACCAGGTTATTGTAAGCTTTTTATTTTTCATTTTTCCCCCTCGAAGATTTCAGTTTGTTTTTCAATTGAATTGTTCACATTATTGGTCACATTAAAAGTGGAAAAAGTTCTGACATGATTTATCTTTGTCTCATTCTTTTACATCACAAAAACCTGGCATTTTAACAGGGGTGTGTAGACTTTTTATATCCAATGTATGTTTCTTAGTTGTTTGAGTTAAGGTAATACGAATGTTGAGAGTAGGAGCAAGTCACCACCTTAATGTTTTCAGAGAATTACAAGGTGTTGTCCAGGGTCATGTCAAGGTTCTTTTCACTCTGTGAGGGAAACACTGTGGAGTTATCAACAATGACGCATTGGCCTTGGCGCACACTAGCCTTTCCCCCAATGAAGAGCAATTCTGTCTTGTCAAGGTTGAGCGTGAAGCGGTGAGCCGACATCTGAGCATTGATTTTGACCAGCCGCACATAGAAATGTGTGTCACCACATGGATGTCAGAAGGGGAAGGACAAAAATCTGACTAGATATAATCAAAGAAAAGGATCTTGAGCCCCGGTGGATACCAGCAGTGAGATCATGTGGAGAACATAAGAGATCCCCTCTACATCACCTGTTAGGAGCGGCCTGCCAGGCAGGATGCGATACAGGAGTGTGCAGTTTGTGATGCTCAGCCCTGAGAGCAAGGATTTGATAGTTCAGCGTTGAAGACAGCGAATACACGTGTGAGGTTTTATAGTTAGTGAGGTTAGTGCGAAGAGCCACAGAGGAGCTCAGTTTCACTTTAATAACCTGTCCTGAACGAATACGTGAAGGAGATTATTTTGCGTCTAAAAAAATAAAAGGAGAATTCGGACAGCACACTAAGATACAGTGCATCACTTGGGTCTTGTTTTGGTTTCATTAGTAGGAAAGCAACTCTGGCATCGTTTCAAATGGATTTCCAGGATGAAAATGGATTTGCGGCTATTTATGTTTATATTGAATTTATTTAGCTGACAGTCAAAGCAACTTACATTAATTATTGGTTGCATACAGTACATTTGGTATATACAGTCGTTTACATTTATTTAGCTTTTTCATGACAGTGGAGAGGGGATAAATGAGACAACTGGACAACTCCCACACATTCAAATATGTGCCACTGGAGGCTTTAGTGAGCACAGACAGGACACCTGTTTAACAACCCATCCGAAAGACATCACCCAAAGCAGGGCAATGTCCCCTTTGCTGCCCAGAAGCATTGAGGTTTTATCTTTTGTCCAGTTGGAAGAGTGCTCCCTTTTGGCTCTCCAATAATAAAAAAAAATACATTATTCCCCGTACCGGCTCTCCAGTTGGAAGAGTGCCCCCTGTTGACTCTCCATTAATAAAAAAAAAACATTTTTCTCCTTAGCGGCTCTCCAGTTGGAAGAGTGCCCCCTGTTGGCTGTCCAATAATAAAAAAACATTGTTCCCCATACCGGCAGTTGGAATAGTTCCCCATCTGGCCTCCCGTTCAGGGACAGATTATGACTGACCCTGCTTAGCTTCAGAGGCAAACCAAGAGTGGGATATAGGGGTTGTACTATAGCTGTGCAATATTAGTGATCGTTTTTGGAGAGGATCCAGGATATCTGGACGCATTCTTTTTTGCCTCTTGATAACATCAGTGTCGTTGATGGTCCATGACAAGTCATTTTCAATGTGGACGCAACTGAAATGTAAAACTGCTGACTCTGTACTGCAGCCCCATTGATAATGGATTGGGGCGTGTACTCTGATTCAAAGTCAGCAATAGTGTTGTTTGTTTTGCTGACATTCAGGCAGAGATTGTTATCCCAGCACCATTTTGTCAGTTTGCTTACATCCACCCTGTTAGCTGACTGATCAGGCCTACCACCTTGGGGTTGTTTGCAAACTTAATGACAGTTGGTGTCATACACAGCTATACAATCGTGGGTGTACAGAAGGTAAAGCAGAAAGCTGGGGACACACCACTAGGGAGCCCAAGTGTTAAAAGTCGGTGAAGTAGAGGCGTTGCTGCCAATCCTTACAGGCTGAGTTCTATCCATCAGAGAGGCCAGTATCGAACTGCACATGGTGGTGTCTAGATCCAGTGCTCTGAGCTTGATGACAAGATTGGACATCAAGCTCTGATGTCGAACCTTGTTTCAGTGTGTTTAACACTAAAGTATCGTGAATCAGCAGTATTCTCACGGTGGAGTGAAAAGCAATAGAAACGGCCTCCGCTGCCAAGCTGTTGTGATGGTAGGCAAATTGAAGTTGGTGTAGTGATCCTGGCAAGCTGCCCTTGATGTGGGACATGACAAGCCTCTTGAACTTTTGGATGAAAGGATGTGATGGGGCTATTGTCATTGGGACTTGTTTCCTTTGTTTTCCCGGGCACTGGAACAATGCAGGTCTCCGTGAAGGAAGAGGGAACTACAGCCTGGGACAGGGATGGCTCTAAAATGTCTGTAAAGACACTCAGCAGCTAGTTGCCCACTGGAGTGTCGGCAACACAGTAGGACCTGGATTTCTCTATTCATCTAAGATCTTTGGTTAGGATATTTCCAAATACATTCTCTGGAAACACCAATATCCACACATTTCCCTATGAATCATGGGAGTAATTACCTACTTGCAGAAGTCTTTCTCTTATTGCGGGATTTTGTGTGTCAATTAGTGACACGTCTAAATGCAATCCATTTTAAAACAAGTCCGTAACTACAATATATGGAAGAAGTCAAGGAAGTTAATAGCTGTACAACTTTAGGCTATAAATACATGACATTACTACTTAGTTTACCTTGGCCAGAGGGGATTAGAGTGCATAGGAAACTCTAGGCTACCTGCAGCTGTGGTGACTCAGTGTGCATAGGAAACTCTAGGCTACTTTGGATCAGACAAAGGAGGATTGAGGCTACATAATGGACAAATTATGAAACTCCTGATTGATAACGCCGGGTAACACTGACCACTATTATGTTCAATAACCATATATTGCTCAACTGGCTTAATCATGTAGTTTTTTTATTTTAATTAGTAACATCTATTATTTTATTACTGCAGAACTAAATACTTTGGATGCAAAAATAGAATACAAACTTTTTCTGTTGGATAGTTAAAATGGAAGCAATTTTCCGCTGTGTGATCAAAGTGGAAATGAATGCATATGAATGTGTCTGAATCCCTGGGCCTTGCTGGAAGTGTCCTGACTGCAGAAAATAAGTGTGTGGTAATTCCAGATAGTTATGAATATTAATCATGTATATACAATACAATATCAGCGTCATTTCTCCATGCCAATGAATCAGATCAAAAAAACAATTTGATTGATCAAAAACATGATAGTCTCAGACATTGTAAGCCAGGTTGGAATACTCTCTGTATTCGTACAGGATTCATACATATTTTTACAACAAAAACAAGTCAATTTCCTAGCAGTCTGTGCCGCAGCAGCAAAAGATTGAATACGGCCTACAGCTTTTTCAGTTTGCTACCTAGCCACTGTACCTGACCTGAAAAATCATAGACACTGCACACTGAATCAGTATTACACATCCGATATCCACATATTTTATGTGGATATCTCTATTATGTGGATATCACATATTTTATGTGGATATCTCTATATAGTATAAGCTCTATAAGCTTATACTATACAGACATTTTCAAAAACTGTTACCAAGACAAAACTTGACCACTTTTAGAGGTGTTTCTAGACATGAACACCAAAATCAGACAATAAGCATTATATTATTTATTTTTTTAAACAAAGATACAATTTGCAGCTTAGGAGTGTATTTGTATTTGCTTGAACCAATGACAACAACATGGGGCAGATTTCAGGGGCAACCTGCTTCTACCTGCTACTTGTTCTAATATAGTTTTGCATCTCCTTTTAAGCAATTAACAGCTGTTTCGATCCATGTGTTTGCTTTTATCTTCTTTTGGTAATGAGACACCCAGTGTACCAGACCTCCAGAGAATGCTTCTGACAGAGTAAAAGAAACATCATTTCAAATTAAGAGAAAGAAACCACAAGACTAGCTTGAGATGATGTGTATCTCTACAGGGGGGCCAGACTGAAAAACCTGAGTCAATATAAAACAACACTGAACTGTCATTTTAGTTCTTTAAAAAGCTGGTAGATCTATATGACACTGTTATATCAAAGAGTATTGCTCACAATAAGTTAAATATGCATGACTTCATACTGTGCTTAATAGTTCATATTAGTGCAAGTAAGTTTGAGACAAGTCTGTGGTCTGGTCCAGACTTAAGTATCAGATGTCTGTATCTATGACAAACAGCATTAATATCTTACACCAAATGAGCATGAGTTCTTTCAAACGTTCACGAAAAGCTACAGTATATTTTTGTCTTTTTCTTATCATCAAAAGTTCCAATCAGTCAACATTAGTTATCCAACAGTGACAATAATGAACCTCTTATCTTCTAACCAACCTAAGAACCGCTGTACTCATTGGCAACAACCCGAAGCACACAACCAAGACAGCGCTTGAGTGGCTTCGGGACAAGTCTGTGAATATCAATGAGTGGCCCAGCCAAAGTCCGGGCTTGAACTCAATTGAAAATATTTAGGGAGACCTGAGGAACGCAGTTCACCAATGCTCCCCATCTAATCTGACAGAGCTTGAGAGGCTCTGCAAGCAAGAATAGGAGAAACTGTCCAAGGTGTGCAAAGCTGGTAGAAGCATAACCCAAAATAAATGTGATGCTGTGATTGCTGCCAAAGGTGCTTTTACAAAGCACTAAATAAATAATCTGAATGTATATGTGCATGTTATTTCAGGAGCTCAAATTTGGCTCTGCCTAAAAATGTGTTGGCACCACTTTCCCTTAATTTGACACTTATTGCTTTGTTAATGTTATGTAAATAGATATTAATAACTGTATTAACAACAACATAATTCCACAGGAGTTACATTGTAATTACAATAAAATAATTATTTATTGGCATAGGTTATTACCAACATTTTGAAACTACACTTTTGCAGTTGACTCTTTTGCACCATATGAACAACTAGAACAAATATGTTGCCTTTTTATCTAACAATACATGTCTGAATCATCAAGAAAGATTTTAACTGTAACAAAGAAAATTTGAAAAAAGAAAGAAAAGAAAAGAAAGAAAAGAAAAAATGTACTTACATTTGTAAAAGTTTCACTTTTTCATAAATTGCTTATTCCTAGGTAGGTACATATTAATCACATATGTACTTACATGGTATTTACGAATGTTTTAGCATTTAGTTTCACTTTATTTTAAACCTCCCATTTTAGGTGAGATGTGTAATATGTTATATATATACCTGCACCATCTGTAAGTAGAATTACTCTTACCTCTGAAATCTGGAGGACAGGTTATGTTTAGTCATAATAAGTGTCAACTTATTAAGAGAAAGTGTTACCGATGTGTTTTTTCTTTGTATTCAACAATTATGAATGATGTGGAAAGTGAAGGGACCAGAAAACAAAAACTGTACGGAAAAAAAAGCTGTACGTAACTGTTTGCTTTGATAGTGATTTGCAAGCAATGTTTGAAGGTAACCTTACCTTGTTTCCAAGCCTGATAAATGTTACTTTGCTATTTAGCATCGCTAGACTTTGACTATAATAGGTGTCTGTACTCCTATTGGACTACAACAGGGTCATCAATTGGATCAGACAATTAGCTTGGAAGGACCACCCTGTTGACTGCAATAAAATGGTTATGTCCATGCAAGAATCATTTATTTCCACAGGGATAGATTCAGTATACCCAATGAGCAGGGCCGCACATGGACCCAATCAGCTATTCTGAAGTGATTATTTAGTTACATGAAAGCAAAAGATGGTAGTTTGCAAGGCATGCACTGTCTGGCATCACATGCACATCGCATTACCCAAACGTCATGACAATTAGGATTCCAAAATTTTTAAATATCTGTGCCTTTAACATGATACTAACACATTTCACACTTTTCTAATGTTATATTGTTCAAAAAGTTACTTTTGTTTCTGAATTCACTTAATATTGTAAGCAACAGAAACTAAACTATGTTGTAGTAAGTTTAAAAACAAATCCCTGGTCAATGATTAAAAAACATATATAATTAGGTTCATGTTACCTAGTGTAGCTAGATAACAACGTGCTCATCTGGCAGTACTGTAGGTCTAGGCATTTGATTGGCGACAGTAGAAAGAAAAATGGTCTGCCACCAACAAACTGCAAAAATGTAGGATTTTTACAGGCCTACTCTATAAGCGTCAACTACATTGAAATCAAGTGTTTCTTCACATTTGGGAACAGTATGTACGTATTTGTGGGGGAGAAAGAGAGAGTTGTGTCTATGTTAATAAGAGAGAGGGAGACAGAGACTTTGTGAGGGAGGGATAAGGAGTTGTTTGTGTTTGTGTGTTTGATTGTGTATTACCTGAAGAGTAAAATGGTTAGCATGCACTGTTTCTCCTTCCTGCCGCAATGACATGCAGATCATTATGCATATGATGTACTATGTATTCCTTCTTCCCATACCTGCAGCTAAATCACAGGAAGGGCTTTGTAATATGAGGAAATCAGCTATTCTATGCAGTATTATGTTATATAGTCATCAGTGTGAAGTTCAATATGTGTTCTATTAAGTATACATAAAAATATCCTTGGCAGGTATTTTGCATTGCACATAACAAAGTGATGTTTCTGGTCACAAATGGGACACTTTCACGGAGGTACTGGGATATTTGGCCTTACATTGGATTGTTAGTAAAATGTTGGTTTTGTGACATAACAAATTGATGGCCATGTTCTCATGCACAATTTTGTTCTTGTTTATAACAAACTGTCAATGTGCTGCCACTACATAAGTATAGGCATAGTGATCTTGAATTGTTGTCGTGTATCTAAGTTGTCTAAGAATAAAACACGGCACATGGAGGAAATATATTGGCACTAGTCACGTTTCTATGACATATGGGGTGAGACTCCCCGTTATATACTTGGCAGTATTATCTAACACTTTCACTATGTCATAAGAAAAGCAGGTCGTGAGGCCATCATGAACAGATGTTATATCCTGATATACAGGATACTTGGAAGACCCCCCATACAAGCAAAAGGTTCCCAGGAATACTTCTACCTCATTCAAATGAAGTTAGCACTTCTAGCCTATTCAAATGTGAAAAGTTCAAGGATGAACGGCTCTATCAGCACTGCCCGCTATTTTCAGCTGAGTTAACTTCCTAGAGGACAATACATTCTGAGTAAGTTTAAGGATGAACAATTAAAAGTAAATTTCTGCAACACTGCATTCTTTGTTATCTGACAACTCCATTTTGAACTAATATCAGTATAGTTTAAGACGTGGGCATAGTACTATTAAAACTACTATAATAAAAATAAAATTATATTTCCAAAACTTTGGATGAGAAATCAAATTGAGTTGCTGTATTTATTAACCTATCAAATGCTTTTTATACAGTAGATCATTCCATTTTGCTACAGAAATGGCTTAGCTGTGGATGCCTTCTTAAGGTTTCAGAATTACCTTAGTAATAGATTCCAGGCTATTGTAATGGATGAGATTGAATCAGAATTTTCAGTAGTTCACAAAAGAGCTATAGGTTTTAATTTCCTCTATTATTCTATTTGTGTAATGATGTACAGAACTTGAAAAAATTAAGATGTTTTATGCTTGAAAATATTTTGCTCAATTTAATATTAGATTAATGTGATGTTTTGAGTGTAAAATCAAGCTAATAAACAACAATACATTTGTTTTACATTATTTCATAGGCTGGATAGTTATGGTTGTGGTTATTTACATAAGACAAACATTCTAATTCCAATATAATGTTAGAATGAGCAAAACAAGTGACGTAAGTGCTATCAGTGCCTCAGAAAATAGCTGCCTTCCAGGCTTTTCCCACACAATAGATTGTCATCCAGTCTGCAGTACCTGTGTGATGCCATTATGGCATCTGGGATGTTTTTTTGGACACCCTGTAGATTTTATGCATGAAGAATTTAGGTTGTTCTGGAAGCAAAGGTACTAGATCCGGTACTGGATCAGTGTATATAATCAAAAAGGCACAAGGAAGTATGGTATATGGCCAATATACCACAGCGAAGAGTTTTCAGGACAAAGTGCTTAGCAGTGAAATATTGGCAATACACCACAAACCCCTGAGATGCATTACTGATATTATAAACTGTTCATCAGCAGAATTAGAACAGTAAAAAGTTATGTGATTATACTTGTGGTAGGTGGTCTCGTATACCACGGTTATCAGCCAATCAGCATTCAGAATTCAAAGAACCCACTTTATAAATGATACACACACACACACACACACACACACACACACACACACACACACACACACACACACACACACACATATCGGGGTGGCAATTCCCAAGCAAACAAGGAAATTGTGGCCTTCAGGTAAAACTTCACATCCACTACAGCTGTGTCAGGAGGATCTGACTTGCTTCTGTCTGTCTACAGCTTGATTACAGCATTCAATACCTGTTTAAGGGCTCTCAGGGATGTTTCTCAGCAGGCACACCGAGTGTCAGGGAGCTTCTGCAGCTTAAAAACATGCTCATCAAGATACACTGACTGCTGGCACTAAAAAAAATGCAGTATGCATCTTAATGTCACAAAGTGAATGCTGGAATCCCTCTTAACAGAGGCCGATTCAAGCAATGTTCCTGAAAATGAACAAATAGGGCATTTTCATAGTGTGCGCATATTCTGGTATGTTGATCTGCATTTGCTTATTTTTGCACCTGAGGTTTTCAGTTGTTTAAGGACAGTGATGTCAACATTCTCAAACTTTTGGTGTGTTGTTTCCTCAATATTGCATATCTGGACAAACGTTCCTCAATTTCTACCTCTTATGTACAGCTAAGGTCTGTTATGTTGTCTCTGAAGATAAGCAGCTGGTGCAAGTCGGTCCCTGGATGAAAATCCAGATGCTGTTGCAAGTGGTGTTGGTGAAGCAGTAGGGGGCACTCTTCCCTCTGGTGTAAATATAATATCCTAATGCCCCAGGGCAGTCAAAGAGACATTGCCCTATGCACGGTGCCGTCTTTCGGATTGGACGTGTAATTGTTGTTCTTGCTCTTTGTGGTCACAACAGATCCTATGGTCATAAGAATAGGGTTGTGAATATCTGTGTAATGGACAACATTAAAGACTGACACTAATAGCAACATAGCTACCTAATCATCTCCAGCTCCGTATTTGCTCCTTCATCTCCTCTTCTTCCATATCTATTCTCCCGGCCATCGCTATAAAAGCAAATGTGTTCTTAGTCAACTTATCTGATAAAATAACAGAAGTAAAATACTGTAAATACATGTTTGTTCTAGATCTTGTTATAGAGTAGTGACAATTGGGATGGGAGGCTTGTTTTTCCCCTGTGTCATCCAAGTGCAGCTTCAGTACACAGTCAAACAAGGTACAGTCGCAAGTTCGAGGAAGTTTTCCTGGTTTGCACTTGAGGTGAACTCTGAAAGCTTGCCACTGTCTTGCCTGATATAGGGTGATTGTCAGTCAATTCATTCAGGATCTCCTTATTCTTTTGTTTTTGTCTTTCTTGCGTGTTGCTCGCCCTTTGTATCTAAAACATCAAAAGTGGCTTGTATAGCTTATCAACAGAATTGGAGCAGTAAAAAGTAATGTGATGTCATACTCATGGTGTATGGTCTCATATACCATATTCAAACCATCTGGCTTATATATCTTTATACACTGCTCAAAAAAATTTAGGGAACACTTAAATCACACATCGGGTCTCGATAAAGGAAATACATTAAAGATCAAAATCTTTCCAGTACATTGTGCATTGGCTAGCACGTGGAGGTCTGTGCGACCCTGCAAGGATATGCCTCCCCAGACCATCACTGACCCACCGCCAAACCACCGCATGCTGGATGATGTAGCAGGCAGCATAACATTCACCACGGCGTTTCCAGACTCTTTCACGTATGTCTCATGTGCTCAGTGTGGACCTACTCTCATCTGTGAAGAGAATGGGGTGCCAATGGCGGACATGCCAATTCTGGTGTTTTCTGGTGGATGCCAATCGAGCTGCACGGTGTTGGGCTGTGAGCACAGGTCCCACTAAAGGATGTCGGGCCCTCGTGCCACCCTCATGGAGTCCTGTTTCTGACCGTTTGTTCAGAAACATGCACACCAGTAGCCTGCTGGAGGTCATTTTGTAGGGCTCTGGCACTAAGGAGCAGATACCGGTCCTGCTGCTGGGTTGATGCCCTTTTACAGCCCAACACCGTGCAGCTCGATTTTACAGCCCTGTCCTGCTCTCCTCGTGTAACGGCCCATCTCCTGTTATCTCCTCCATGCTCTTGAGACTGTACTGGGAGACACAGCAAACCTTGAGACAACATCCTGGAGGAGCTGGACTACCTGTGCAATCTGAATGGGCTGCAGGTACCACCTCATGCTACCAGTAGTGACAAGGACAAAAGCCATATGCAAAACTTAAGAAGAATCAGTCAGGAAGGATAATGAGAGAGCAATTGTCTGTGGCCACCAACTGCAAAATAATTTCCTTTTTGGGGGTTGTCTTGCTGTTGCCTCTCCAGTGCATCTGTTTTCACTATCATTTGCACCAAAACAGGTGACATTGATACACAATCGCTTTGATATTGATATCCCTGAAGTTTAACTGACTTGGTGTTATACTGTGATGATTACGTGTTCCTCTAATTTTCTGAGCTGTGTGTGTGTGTGTGTGTGTGTGTGTGTGTGTACATACTGTGCATACACACACACGCATGCACACACGCACACACACATAGTATGTTGACGCAGAACAATGTACTGTTTTCTGGTGAATTTCCCAAATATGGGTAATGCTACTAATATCATGTGAGGTTTGTACAGTCCCATACTGTCACACAATTTTATCTGTCACAATTTTATCGGTTATTTTATCAGAGACTTCACAAAAGATGACCTTTCTTCATGTGAATAGGATCTGTAAGATAATTGAAAAACCTGTAGACAGAATCAACTGCTGCTTTCACATTCTGGTACTGTGTCATCATTGCAATGCCTCCTGTATCATGCTCATCAGCTAATTCTCGCACATTATCAGTGGTTTCTTTTTTCCTTTACTCCTTCAGGCTACTAGCTGGCTTGATCCATGAACTCCTATTTATTTTATTGGTATTGAACTAAAACTTCCATGTAATCAAAGATGAAGCACAAGTATTTTTTAAATATCAAAACTGCCATTTATTGCGGTACATCAGGTCAGGAGAGGGCAAAAGTCAACCTAGGCTTTATATAGAGTGGCATAAGCACCGCTTATTAAATGCTTTCTAAACCATCCTCTTAGTAGAACATTGTACTGCAAGGATAGCATTCACTGCCAGGACCACCTATTGTAATGAGTACATACACTAAATTCCTTTGGATGAAAGTGTTAGTTTAATAGCAAATTTGAGCAATAACTGCAGAATACTAGTTCATATTCATTCTAACTCTGTTCCTGAATTCGGTATTCAATTTTTTCGAATCGCTGACTGAAATACATTTCATTGGTTTAAGTAAATAGCAAGCCAACTAGTCTAGCCTTCTTGTGTTGCAGTGCATAGGTCTTCAACCCTCTCCTGTGGACCCCCCAGCCATTCCATCTATTAGATGTATCCCAGAGCTTGCACACCTGAATCAACTTTTTAACTAATTAACAAAGCCCTTACTTGTTGAATCAGGTGAGCTATTTCAGGGCAAAAACTAAACTGTGAGATGGCTGGGGGGGTCCCCAGGAGAGGGTTGAAGACCTATGTTGTAGTGTAATGAAAAATATCTGTTGAGGAAGAGTGGAAGCATATTCGACGAAGGGAAGCATCTGGTCAAAACAAGTCTCCAACAGACCCTTGGTGATTTTAACCAGTTGTCATGCACATTTGCTTCTTTAAAGATCTGTCTATCAGCCCCCACCCTCCTGAGCTCACCTGAAGAGGTCTTCCCCTCCAGATGAGGAACAGTAAACTGGAATGTATAGAAATTAATTATATTGTGGATGTTTATCTGTAGTGTTTGGATTTCCCTTGTTCCCCATAAAGAGATTAGTCTAATATGCTTTATTGTACTACACAGGTTATCGATCAAAGTTTACAAGAAGATTGTGGAATGTTTGACTGGTTTGAAACACTAACAACAACAGGCAGCAAAGTTCAAATCCATTCGGTAGCTAATGATTGTCTGGGGGAGTGTTTTAGATATGTTTGCTGATAAATAGTAATGTCTCAAACCTTTATTGGATTCTGTTCTAGTTAAAGAATCCTCCCGACATTTTGTGTTGTATTACAGATTAGGAGTCTATCATTAATGGATGCTCCTGGTGCACATTTTGAGATAGTGTGACATTGAATATTTCTGGTATGTAACCCTAATACAGTTAGGTCCGGAAATAATTGGACACGGACACAAGTTTTATTTTGGCTGTTTACCAAAATATATTCAAGTTGCAGTTAAATAATGAATATGGGCTTACAGTACAGTCTCCCAGCTTTTATTTGAGGGTAGTGACATCCAAACTGGAGGACGTGTTTAGGAATTACAGCTCTTTAATATGTAGCCCCCTCTTATTAAAGGGACCAAAAGTAATTGAACAACTGACTCAAACTGTTTCATGGACAGTTGTGAGCTATTCCTTTGTTATTTCTTCATGAATTAAGCAGGTAAAAGGACTGTAGTTGATTCCAGGTGTGGCATTCGCATTTGGAAGCTATTGCTGTGAACCCACAACATGCGGGCAAAGGAGCTCTCAATGCAAGTGAAACAGGCCATCCTTAGGCTGCAAAACAAAATCCATCAGAGAGATACATGTAGCAGGAACATTAGGAGTGGACAAATCAACAGTTTGGTACATTGTGAGAAAAAAAAGAATGCACTGATGAGCTCTGCAACGCAAAAAGGACTGGACGTCCACGGAAGACAGCAGTGGTGGATGATCATAGGATCCTTTCCATGATAAAGAAAAACCCCATTCACAACATCAAGCCAAGTGAAGAACACTCTCCAAGATGTAGGCATATCATTATCCAAGTCTACCATAAAGCGAAGTCTTCATGAGAGCAAATACAGAGGGTTCACCACAAGGTGCAAATCATTCATTAGCCTCAAGAATACAAAGGCCAGATTAGACGTTACCAAAAAACATCTAAAACAGCCAGCCCACTTCTGGAACGGCATTCTTTGGACAGATGAAACTGTCCAGGATGAAAGATCATCCTGTACCAGAATGCTGGAAAGAAAAAAGTATGGAGAAGGCTTGGAACGGTTCATGATCCGAAGCATACCACATCATCTGTATAACACGGTGGAGGCAATGTGATGGCATGGGCCTGCATGGCTTCCAATGGCACTGGCTCACTAGTGTTTATTGATGACGTGACAGAAGACAGAAGCAGCCGGATGAATTCTGAAGTGTATAGGGATATATTGTCTGCTCAGATTTAGCCAAATTCAGCAAAGTTAATTGGACGGCGCTTCACATTACAGGTGGGCAATGACACAAAAAATACTGCGAGAGCAACCCAGGAGTTTTTTGAGGCAAAGAAGTGGAATATTCTGCAATGGCCGAATCAATCACCTGATCTCAACCCGATCAAGCATGCATTTCACGTGCTGAAGACAATTTAAAGCAGATAGACCCACAAACAAAGAACAACCGAAGACAGCTGCAGTAAAGGCCTGGCAAAGCATCACAAAGAAGAAACCCAGCGTGTGGTGATATCCGTGCATTCCAGACTTCAAGCAGTCATTGCCTGCAAAGGATTATCGACAAAGTATTAAAAACGACCATTTTATTTATGATTGTGTTCATTTGTCCAATTACATTTGAGCCCCTGTAATAAGGGGAGTGTGTATGAAAATTGTTACCATTCCTAAATGTTTCATACAATATTTTTGTTCAGCCCCTTGAATTAAAGCTGAAAGTCTGCACTTAAATGGCATCTCGGTTGTTTCATTGCAAATCCATTGTGGTGGGGTACAGAGCCAAAATAACAAAACTTGACAGTGTCCAATTATTCCCGGACCAAACTGTATATTGTAACTTAGTTACTTAATTGTATTACATTGAAATGTAGATTGTCACCATTCTTTCATCTTCAGTTACTCCCGTGGAGTAATTGGGAACCTATGTCCATACATGTGTTTGTAGAGCTACGAATATTTAGACACACATATGCAGTGTTGGGGAACGTTACATTTAAAAGTATCTAATTACAGTTACTAGTTACAGTTCCTATACAGTAACTAGTTAAGTTTCTTTGTTACTTGTCGTAGAAAGTAAAGCGTTAAGATACATAGTTACTTTAAGATAAGTCCTTTGATTCTATATTAATGTGTTGGTCACATGCCCAGAAGGCACAGATTTAATGGGACGTTGTATTATTACGTAGTTAGGTATTGCATAATCAATAAATTATTTTGAATTGGAAGGGCCTCCACATTTAAGGCCATGCTTTTTGCCGGATTGCGTAAGCGGAGCCGGCCAAGAAGAGCGAATGTCTCTTACTGACTGATGGTACATTGACACTTTTGGCGTTGGGGGCGATGGCTCATCATTTCAATGAAGGGAAGTGTGGCGAGCGAGTGGCTTGTTGGGTGATGCGTGGGATCCGTGAGTGGCGAAGAAAAAGTTCAGGTTTTCCAACTTTATGCAAATCATCGGCGCCTATCTGTGGGGACTGACCAATCACGGGATTTTGCATGGGTGGTTGTGAAATGCTCTGCGCACAATTAAAAGAACATAACTTTAGTATAATAAATAATAATAATAAATAAATAAAGTTCCATTGTCTGCTTTTGCGGCCCTTTTTAACCCTCTAAGCGCGAGCGTCAACTGAAAATATTTTTGCTCACTGCTCAGTAACCGTAGAAGTTAGATGCTTCATTCTTCTTCCACATTAAAAAGATGGATGAAAACATTTTAGTAGCAGTTATTGGATTCCCTGAGCTGTACAAATGCACACTATTTTCCCACAGAGACACAAGGAAAACAATGCAGTGTGGAGACAGCTGGCCGAGATAGTTGGTGCTTCTGGTGTCAATATTTGATACGTTAGCTGACTGGTGGCTACCTAATTCTAGCAGGCGAATTCAGCAGGTTCATTCAGATTGTGCATTAGTTTTCCTGGTAATAATGGAGGATCATTTAGGATCAGCTTTGGTTGTCCAACAGGGGATGATTTCTGATCGAACTTTGGTTGTCCAACAGACAAGAGATCGCAGAAAACACAACAGCAACCGCAGTGATTGGTTATATGCGAGGGTAATAATGATGTAGTCGAAATAGTAATCTCCTTCCCAAGCCAAAATCGCAAAGCTCACCTGAGCTCAGCCTTTCGTTGCACAAATTGCTAGTTGACGCTGCATATCATTTTGACATTAATGGTAGATGGGCAAGTGGCTTGGTAGGTGTATCATGCCCTTTATCTGGGAGAGCAGGTGCTGCCATCTTTGTCCTATATAGCCACTTGCTACTAGAGAAAATGAATACTACATAAAGCTACGTAGGTTGCACTGCGGGAAATTGAGTAATGCCTTATTTATTTTAAAAAACAGTAGTGTATACATACATACACACACACACACACACACACACACACACACACACACAGCTCTGGAAACAAGAAACCAGGCAAGCCTAGTTCAGCCGGCCCGCAATAGAAAGTGTTGCCATCTCAAGATTCGAACCCAGGCCGCCCACGCGAAAGGCTGTGTTGTTAACCACTACACCACAGAGCTGTACATTTGCTGGGTGTCAGTATAGTCTCCTGTCTCTATCCTGAACAAATCCTCTTTTGTCACTGGCCGTTTTAATAGTTAATTCGCCATTCCTGAATGACATTGATACAGTTAAACTGACTAACGTTTCTTACTAAGTTTACATCCACCACAAATAGCGCCTATGTATGGTGTTTGCCACTGGCCGTTTTAACAGCGTATTAGTCAGTAATAAGCTTTACCGGTATCTACTAACTTACTGGAATAATCATAAGAATTGAGCAATTGCTAGCGAGTCTGCCAAAGCTAATTCATTTAATGGCATAAGAACGTATTTTTTTCTTTCATGGCAAAACAACGTAATTTTTTCTTTCATTCGTGAATGACATTTATACAATAACTATCAATAAAGGCGATGATAACTAACTTTTTAATAATAATAATAATACATTTTATTTTTAGGCACCTTTCTAAGCACTAAAGGTCACCATACAAGACACAAATAACAATAAAAATAAAAACAAACAGATCATTTGCTAAAAGATGAATAGTGATCATGAACATTGCTATAAGCAATTTTTCATCAAGTGAAAAGACCAGAGAATTGTGCAATCTACCAGAAATAATTAATAAATGTTGTTGTTCTCAATAGATTCGAACTTAGGTCTTCCACATGAGAAGCACAGTCTTTAACCACTACGCCACGGTATTACACGTTTCAGCAGTCGCTAGACTCCATTGAGGATTGTCTTAAACTGACTAACGTTTCTTAAGTTTACCTCCACCATAGCATCTATGAACTGTATAGCTTTTGCCACTGGCTGTTTTAACAGCTTATTAGCCAGTAATAGGCTTACTAGTATCTACTAACTTCCTAGGAATAATTATAAGAATTGAGCAATTGCTAGCGAGACTGAACATGAACTTTTCCATGCCAGAAACAGTCATAATATAACCGTATACAGTTTCAGTTAAGGCTTACTATAACGTAACTACTGTATGTTAAGCCAGCAAATGTGTTTGTCTATACTGACCCAAAACGCATGCACGGATGCTTACTTGGATAAACCCCCAGGAACAGTCACAATATTACCGTAAACTGTTTTATTTCAGGCTTACTATAACGTCGATACTAATGGTTTTAGCCAGCAAAGTTTTCATTTATACGGAATAATTCATAATGCGTACTTCACTTCGCCTGCGAGGAGATACGAACTCGGGACCTATAGTTCACAATTCCGCTTCTCTAACCACTACGCAATTTAACAAGGGGTAGTCACTCACTCACACACTCACTCAGTATGAGACATTCGCTCTTCTTGGCTGGCTCCGCTTACGCGGTCCGACAAAAATTAAGAGACCGCTGCACCTTTTTCTTTCTTTCCCAAAAAATTTGAAAATGAAAGTTTTGAGTGGGGAACAGAAGCGATCAATTTGCAGTGGTCTCTTAATTTTAACCCTTCTGTGACGACTGCGCCCTCTGCTGCCTCTCCTCCCCCTGCAGCTGGCAGGCTTCAGAGGTCAACGTCACCGGCCGTCTGACACCACCGCCCATCTCATCAGTTCATCTCACCTGTTGTCTTGTTTAGCGCACACCTGGTCCTCATTTACAATGATTCCCCCCAGTATATATTTTCCCTCTGCTCCCCTGGTCTTTTGTGTGTTATTGTCTCATTTTACGAGCGATTGTTGGACTACGCCATTTTTGCCTTCATTAAAAATTACCTTCGCTGACTCCACGTTCCTGCTCCTTATTCCTGAAGCCTGACACTTCTGTTCCTCACTCAAAAACTTCCTTTCCAACTTTTTGGGAAAGGAAAGTAAAAGGTGCAGTGGTCTCTTAATTTTTCCAGAGCGGTATATGAGTATATACAGTGGGGCAAAAAAGTATTTAGTCAGCCACCAATTGTGCAAGTTCTCCCACTTAAAAAGATGAGAGAGGCCTGTCATTTTCATCATAGGTACACTTCAACTATGAGAGACAAAATGAGAAAAAAAAAATCCAGAGAATCACATTGTAGGATTTTTAATGAATTTATTGGTAAATTCCTCGGTAAAATAAGTATTTGGTCACCTACAAACAAGCAAGATTTCTGGCTCTCACAGACCTGTAACTTCTTTAAGAGGCTCCTCTGTCCTCCACTCGTTACCTGTATTAATGGCACCTGTTTGAACTTATCAGTATAAAAGACACCTGTCCACAACCTCAAACAGTCACACTCCAAACTCCACTATGGCCAAGACCAAAGAGCTGTCAAAGGACACCAGAAACAAAATTGTAGACCTGCACCAGGCTGGGAAGACTGAATCT
>JACXGI010007499.1:0-37130 GCA_016801175.1 Esox masquinongy
CTTCTAAAGATGATGCACAAGAAAGCCCGCAAACAGTTTGCTGAAGACAAGCAGACTAAGGACATGGATTACTGGAACCATGTCCTGTGGTCTGATGAGACCAAGATAAACTTATTTGGTTCAGATGGTGTCAAGTGTGTGTGGCGGCAACCAGGTGAGGAGTACAAAGACAAGTGTGTCTTGCCTACAGTCAAGCATGTTGGTGGGAGTGTCATGGTCTGGGGCTGCATGAGTGCTGCCGGCACTGGGGAGCTACAGTTCATTGAGGGAAGCATGAATGCCAATATGTACTGTGACATACTGAAGCAGAGCATGATCCCCTCCCTTCGGAGACTGGGCCGCAGGGCAGTATTCCAACATGATAACGACTCCAACAACACTCCAAGACGACCCCTGCCTTTCTAAAGAAGCTGAGGGTAAAGGTGATGGACTGGCCAAGCATGTCTCCAGACCTAAACCCTATTGAGCATCTGTGGGGCACCCTCAAACGTAAGCGCAAGGTCTCTAACATCCATCAGCTCCGTGATGTTGTCATGGAGGAGTGGAAGAGGACTCCAATGGCAACCTGTGACACTCTGGTGAACTCCATGCCCAAGAGGGTTAAGGCAGTGCTGGAAAATAATGGTGGCCACACAAAATATTGACACTTTGGGCCCAATTTGGACATTTTCACTTAGGGGTGTACTCACTTTTTTTGCCAGCGGTTTAGACATTAATGGCTGTGTGTTGTGTTATTTTGAGGGGACAGCAAATTTACACTGTTATACAAGCTGTACACTCACTACTTTACATTGTAGCAGTGTAATTTTTTCAGTTTTGTCACATGAAAAGATATAATCAAATATTTACAAAAATGTGAGGGGTGTACCCACTTCTGTGAGATACTGTATGTATCAGAGGCCTGGACACATTATTTCCTAAAGATCCCTCTTTTGATTGGTTCATTTGGTACTCAATTATTTACCCACACAATTCTACTTACCTAATTGATTTAACCAATGCAACTCGGGGTTTACTTTTTTTGCACCTGCAAATTCCTTTTTTGTTTAGTTTTTCTACTACATGCATGATTTCCTCTAAACCAACACATGGAATTGGTAAATATAAACATTTTATGTAAGATAGAAAAGACAGGTTCTGATTAAATAAAGATGGTGATGGTGAACATTAAAAAAAATCTATAATTGCACAAGGGGTTCACATACTTTCAAGGAGCACTGTATACTGAAATATCCAGGCAAGCCCTATGAGCTATCATGACTTAGAAGATAATATTAGACTATATATATATATATAGTTATTGGTCATACAGTTAAGACCACTGACAGGTGAAGTAAATTACACGATAATCTCGTTATCATGGCACCTGTCAGTGGGTGGGATATAATTAGGCTGCAAGTGAACAATCTGTCCTCAAAGTTGATGTGTTAGAAGCAGGAAAAATGGGCAAGTGTAAGGATCTGAGCGACTTTGACAAGGGCCAAATTGTGATGGCTAGACGACTGGGTCAGAGCATCTCCAAAACTGCAGCCCTTGTGGGGTGTACTCGGTAAGCAGTGGTCAGTACCTAATAAAAGTGGTCCAAGGAAGGAAAAGCGGTGAACCGGCGACAGGGTCATGGACGGCCAAGGTTCAATGATGCACATGGGGAGTGAAGGCTGGCCCGTGTAGTCCGATCCAACAGACGAGCTACTGTAGCTCAAATTGCTGAAAAAGTTAATGCTGGTACTGATAAAAAGGTGTCAAAAGGAACACACAGTGCATCGCAGTTTGTTGCGTATGGGGCTGCGTAGCCGCAGACTAGTCAGGGTGCCCATGCTAACCCCTGTCCACTGCTGAAAGCGCCTACAATAGGCATGTGAGCATCAGAACTGGACCACGGAGCAATGGAAGAAGGTGGCCTGGTCTGATAAATCACGTTTTCTTTTACATCACCTGGATGGCCGGTTGCGTGTGCGTCACTTATCTGGAGAACACATGGCACCAGGATGCACTATGGGAAGAAGGCAAGCCGGCGAAGGCAGTGTGATGCTTTGGACAATGTTCTGCTGGGAAACCTTGGGTCCTGCCATTCATGTCGATGTTACTTTGACACGTACCACCTATCTGAGCATGATAGGTGGTATCGTTTGCATCTGTTGCAGACGATGTGCACCCTTTCATGGCAACGGTATTCCCTAATGGCATTGACCTCTTTCAACAGGATGATGCGCCCTGCCACAAAGCAAAAATGGTTCAGGAATGGTTTGAGGAGCAAAACAACAAGTTCAAGGTGTTGACTTGGCCTCCAAATTACCCAGATCTCAATCCAATCGAGCATCTGTGGGATGTGCTGGACAAACAGTTCCGATCCATGGAGGCCCCACCTCGCAACTTACAGGAATTAAAGGATCTGCTGCTAACATCTTGGAGCCTGATAGCACAGCACACCTTCAGAGGTCAATGCCTCGATGGGTCAGGGCTGTTTTGGCGGCAAAAGGGGGACCAACAGTATTAGGCAGGTGGTCATAATCTTATGGCTGATTGGTGTATTTATTATAGTGTCAGGTATATTTTCATGTTGCCCAGAATATTTTCATGTTGCCCTTATAAGACACTGCATTTGCATTATCCGAATAAAGAGATAAAGGGAGTAGTATATTTTTCTGAAAAACATTGGCACTCTTTGGAGTTTCAGACTTGGTACTGATAAAGCATTTAGTGACAACTCCTGATGTACATTAAAAAGGGCTTTATAAATTACATTGATTGACCGATTTAGAAGTGCATATGGTTATAGTATAGTCAATTGCAAACAAAAACAAAAAAATATCTAGCCCACATGCCAAATTTAGCTTTGGTATTATCGTAAATTATAGAGGATCATACAAAATGCTCCCACCAAACAAACATGTTATGTCAGAATCATTTCAAAGCAAGACTTTGGCATGCTGGTGCTAACAAATTATATAGTTATTCTCAAATAATTTGACTCTTTTCTATTGTGTGCAACTGTGATGCATATCAATCTACCCCCTTAAGCATTATGTCAGTATTAACATTACTGCCTCCCACTATTTATATTGGACCCCCAAGGGTCAATGTATAGTCTAATAAATTGGTAATGAACTGGCCCATGTGAGCCCTGCAGTTCCATTTAATCTGGCATTGGACTGCATCACTGTGCATCTTGACCCAGCCAAAGAAATCACAGGTTTAGGTTTTGGTCATTTGAGGAATTGGAAGGCCTCTTCAGCCAGCAGATTCCTGAAGTAAAACTAAGTGGCAAGTCTGTCATTGTGAAACTAATCAATCCTTTCAGATTTTTTACATAACATATGATAAGTTAGATTTTTATGTCTTTTATTTGTATGTAATATTATAATAAATAATTTAAATGAATATATGTTGAGTATACGCTTATACAGCTGGATAAATGTGGTATTTGGAAAGAAACACATTTGTAATGCTGAAATGAAACCATTTCAGTGAACAAGGCCAACTCACATCCTCTGCACTTTCCGGCCACAAACAAACTTTAATGCACATAGATAGACGTGTTTGTTATTAGTCTGGGGAAGAATTAACCCACCAGTGTCACTCAGAATCAGTTGTCACATTATATTAGCTAGATAAGTACAGTAGACACACAATAAACAAACATGGCTCAGAGCAGTACATAACCTTGAACAGACCAATTATTGCCCAGTCATCAACCTCATGTTTACATGTTGTACAGTGCATGCATACTATAGTACAGACAGGCAACATGGCTTTTTCTGTTTTGTTTCTGTAGGCCTGTATGAATCAATGATTATGTTCATGCCTAAAATCATTGTTACAAGGACTAGACTAGCATTAGTACTTTAGATTAATTCAATTAATTATTCTGACTGAAATGTTTTGATTACAATAGCTGTTTGTCGTAGGTACAATATGACATTATTTTTTTATATAAATGTCATAGCAATACAACTTCCATCCAGTAGAGGCGTGATGGAGAAATTTGGACCACTGTACGGTCAACGACAAGGACAGATGAAACATTATTTGTAGCTATTGGCTTTACTCTGTTAAATGTTAAGCCTGCACCACGCAGGAACTTTCATAATTGGTATATGCTGGCAATTTAATTTGAAGCATTGTCGTGGCCTACTACAGCAACAGTCTATAAGCCTAGGCTAGTACTAATCAACTTTAACTAGGAAGTCGAAGTAGCCTAAACACCAGAGATGTTAGAACATGTAGCTTATTTTCTTTAGGCTACCAAAATTACAATGTTTTGCCAATGTTTTCCACGAGCAGCATTACTCGGCAGGTTGCTAGATGTTAAACGAGCTGTTATAATCATGTCAACTCCGGGCGTCTTACACCACGATTTTAACGAGAAGCAGTTGTGTATAAGGTCATTACTGATCCATACATCGAAAGCCGATCAAGAAGACTCGGATGCCGTCGCCAAGACATCCACAGACACGCAAGAAAGAATTCTCCAAACAGAAAAACTGTTCACAGAAGACGAACTTGCCATACATAAATTACACATGAAGGCATGTGAGGTAAGCTACCCGCTTCAGATATTTTGCTGGTGTTACATTCTTATTAGCCAAGACTGTCACTAAACAATGATAGGCCGCCTCCCTCTTCTCCCGTTCCGGAGTTGCCTACAACGTTAGGTTACAGAGTTGTAAAAGAGTTACCGTATTTCCCGCAAGATTTGAAATCAGAGGATCTGCTCTTGTCACAAACACAAAACTGGGTCACTCTGACTCCATTTCTTACTGGGGCAACAGAACATAGTACAGTCTAAATATACATAGAAGCCTAGCTCATTTTAACATTTCTGGAAATGTTTTATTCTATTAAATTTTGACTTATTAACGCAAATAACAGTGTGATTTAAATAATTATATCTGGTATAACTTTTACAATATTACACTGTAATAATGTTAACACAAAGATGGGCAATTGCTAGACAGGACATTGTTTTACCTTCCAAAGTGTCTCATTTAACTGAAGACCTACTTTTATAAACATTGCCTCAGTTTGTGTCAAGCTGCAATATTTCCCATCAAACCTTTGATAGACCTCTCTCTGTCTTTACCCAATCCCAAGCCGGTCCGCAGCAGTAGGTAGTAGTAGGTGTCAGTCTACAATGCCTGCAGGGCTTCTCTGTTGTAAATATTTTCCATGGCTTCTGAGTCTGACCGGAGTGAAGCAAGTTAGGAAAGAGAGATTTGAGGAGCGTGGCAGGGCCAGGACCTGGGTGGGAAAAGCACAATGCAGGGAGAGCAGTGGCAGTGCCAGTTTTTCTCTAGGGCCCTGCGATGCCATGTGAAATGACAGGCTGTGTCACCAGAGACCCCCAGGGCCTTTCTCCCATCTTGGCCTGGCTGGGTGTGGCCTGGCTGCATGGCTGCCTGTCAAATCTAAAACTAGAGGACTCTGCTTTTTGAAACAGACTGAAAGGTGACACTTTGGAAGTTCAGATCAGAATGAAGGGATTTGGTTAGTGTAATGTATAGTAATGTTTTGGACGGTATCTTGTGTACTTCACACGCTACGGGGACACAGTTTCTTACAATATGCATAAATATTCAAATCCCTTGTCAAGCTCTCCATTTCTCCATTTAAATGTGCTTAGTTGTGGTTGAGGTTGTACTCTCTCAGGCAGGAATTCTCCTCATCAGCTCAGCTGTGTAAGCGTTTGATTCTGTTCTTGGCATGGTATATACCTGGTGGTACCTTTAGTGAAAAATCTACATCACAAGATACAGGCGGCTTGTTACATCTGTTTCCACGCTTAAGAGTTGTGTCTTCTCTCCTCTCTGACCTAACACAATCTGTTTGTGTGTGGGTGTGCGTGTGCCTACGTGTGTGTCTTCAGGCTAAGAGGCGAATGTATGTGGACCCAGCCAGTGGGTACAAGGTCTTCACAGAGTTTGCCCACCGCCAGAGAGGAACATGCTGCGGTAGTGCGTGTAGACATGTGAGTGCTGGGTTTTTGGTACAACACACACACGTAAACACACAGCCCTGCTGTTATAGTAAACATAACATACACCCTGTCCCTCAACCCAAACCTCTGTCTCCTCTTTGTGTATTTCAAATGACTTACTTTGTTTACATTGTTTTATTCTTCCCACAGTGTCCATATGGCCAAGTCAACGTGAAAGACCCAGCCAACAAGAAACAGTTTAACTCAATGTTTTATATATGATGCCCGACACATTTTGGTTTAGTGTGCCAGGCATGACATAGTCTGTGTACTGTGTTGTCAATATTTTGGACTGCTTTGAGGTTGTGTGTTCATTTTCAGCACCAAGCTATATGATGAAATTCCTAGCGGTATGTGTGCAATAGCCTCCTGCTATAAATCACTAGTATTCTCAGAGTGATTTTAGCAGGCTGGTGAATTGGTTGCAAATTGTAGTCTACAATTAGTTTTCTTTTTCATCGTACCCAGTCAATTTTTTTGTAAATTGTTACTCGGTCATAGAATATACTGCAAATAAGATTTGTTTTACTTTAATAATGACTCATTTTATTCAAATTAATGTTAGAGAGGATGATGATGACTTTGTTACTGTATCCAATTTTTCTTCCTGTATATATATTTTTTAGAGGCTGTATGTCAGATGAACATCAAGCATGCTCAAAAGTGAATTATAGAATCTGCCTTCAGGGTAGAACTAATGGAGACAGCCAAAGGAAATTCACATATCTTCACTTTCCCTAGGTATTTATCTTCCAAATGTACATATATGAATTTGAGAACCATTTAAAATGCCGAACACACCACTGAACTGTCTGCCTCCTACAGAAAGAATGTGCGTTAAAAATAGTGTGCAGGTCATGGTTCATCTCTCATAGGTTGTACATAAGTTGATAGAGTCAGCCTGTTAACCAAGATGGGATGGACATCAACAGGCTCGCTTCCTGCCATATTTACAGAGGAACCTTCTGGCAACACAAGGCTTTTCCATAGGTCCCTACGGCTGCTCCCTCGACCCACAGCCCTAATGAACTCTGGGTCTCTCATCAACCTTGCAACACTGGCAGGCAGACCGCCCTACCCCAGCGCACACATAAAGCACCCACAGGCACGTGAACCACACGCAAGCACACACCACCACACCCACACATGGACAAATACACTGGCATGGACAGATAAACAAAATGGCAATAAAAGTCTCCTAAAAAAATTGTCTTCAGGCTTTGTGGAAGACAGACACTGCACAAAGTAGCCCTGAAGCCGGAATGAGCCGAGGACGACGTTACATTGTAGGCTACCTGTGCGTGTTGTTTAAACCAGAAATGTTTAAACATGTGCGACTTGTGTCTATGTGGGTACGAGGAAGCGACGCTATGCCCCTGGGCGCTGGCTCCGAACCTGCCACACATACTCACCCGTCTCCTCTTGATCCGGCGAACGGCGTCGGGATGAGTGAGTGTGTCTGCCGCGAAATCCTTTTGCAGCCGCCTACTGGCGCTTGCTGCCACAGTTTTCCCGGGCAGGTGGGTCCCAGGAGCAAACCCTGGTGAGCGGCTACAAGGAGATTCATGATCCCAACAGTGCTGAGTAGGACAGGTTCGCCGCAACGCGTCGTCAGCCCGTATGAGCGGCAAATGTATTTGGGCAACGGTGAGACGAGGAATGTGAAACGAGGTAGCGGAGCGTAGCTCAACAACACTTCTACCCGGAACGGCGAAGGAAGGTGTCACAGTCATCAAGTACCTGGGCCTGCCTGCCTGCCGTGGGTCTAGGAGTTTTGCCTAGGGACTTGTCTGTCACATTACGCTAGATGCATTGCCATTCAGGGCCTGTACACTCCCGCAGCCTGCCCATGAAATAGGCCAACTTTTATGTCTGTCTCATCTCTCTTCGTCACCTCACTCAAATGATGGAATTGTTGGAGAGTTTTTTTTTTATTCTTCTGTGCTACAGCAGTTGGTGACTGAGACGCAGCAGCACAGTACTCAGTCCCTCCGCATCCCTAGCTAGACATATATATATTTGGGAAACTCATGGTAGCAAGGACTCAGTAGACAGACAGCACTACATAGACAGATATCTGGAAACTCAGGGCAGCAAGAACCAAGAAACTGGAAAAATCCTCACACTCTCCTGTCTTTCGAAGTTGTCAGGACCTGGTGCTAAATTTGCTTTTGATATACAGGGCTGTATGTGTGACTACTTGTGTGCATGCTGGATATTGAATAAATATTGTCCTATGCAATATGTATTGTATTATTAACTGTAAGCATTTAAAATAAAGTGACTGAAATATTTTGTGATTGAAGACATTTTTGTTTTTTTTATTGGTGTCGGGTGTGTTATGCAACAAAATTGTTGCAAGATTATTTATTTCACAAATTTGATCTGTTATTTAAAAGAACCCATACAATGTTTCTGAGCTTTCCATTGTTGGAATGTTTCATCATGAAGGGAAATGTAACAGAGCCCAATTTCTCTGCGTCTGCTGTTGTCTTGGCAGAGCCATTGTTAGTCCATTCCAGGCTGTGTATTGGATGTCAGTCAGCCTGGGCAGTGGCTAGTAGCATATTTATCACTGGCTATTTGGACTAAGCCCCAGACTGACCTTCAGTTGAAGCATATGTTGATCAGGAGCAGCTAGATCCTGCTGCTGTCCTCCTGTATGCATCATAGAGGACCAGCACAGGCAGGAAGATGTCCAGTTTGGAGCCCTGAGTGGCCAGACAGGCTGCTATCCTCTACAGTTAACAGGCCAAGCCCTCTCTCACACACACGAACACACAAATGCACAAAGCCCGGCTGCCATAGACAGAGCCAAAGTCACTCTGAGCCTGTGTGTTTTTTGCTTGTGGGTGACAGAGCGATAACAGTGGGTGGGCGGTTCCTTGCTGTGTGTGTGTGTGTGTGTGTGTGTGTGTGTGTGTGTGTGTGTGTGTGTGTGTGTGTGTGTGTGTGTGTTGATTCCAGCAGCAGCTGAGCATCCCTACAAACATCAATGTTTGCTTGTGCAACAGAGACAATGTCATCCGGCCCTGGGGCCGGTGCTCCACCACTGGTCAGATGGACAAGCAGCTCCCCGTGGTAGAATTACATCCTGATAACACCACTCACCTCTGAGTGACAGTCAGCGCACCAGATTCCTTTGGACAGACAGGCCTACGAATAGCACAGAGCAGTAGGTTTCTCAGCCACGTCTTGAGTGCCGGTCAAGCCGGCTGCGCCGTGCCCAAACCCTGCCGATGCCAGATGTGACCAGGCACATGGGCAAAGGTGAGCCATGGCCCTGAGCCACTGCAGGGTTCGGGACCGCACTTTTAGGATGTATCTCAGCCTGTGGAGGTGGCGGCTGGGTTACAGAATGTGTTGCGGAGATCCAGGGAGGGAGGCAGCAGTTGGTGTCCATGAGCTCAGGCTGGCTAGTTAGAGCTAGCTCTCCTATTCTCCATCTGGCAAAAACTGTACAGGGGGCTGAGCCTGTGAAATGGGCTCCAGCAGAGCAAGAAGAGGGGGAGGAGAGGGAGAGAGGAGGGGGGATGAAGAAAGCTGTTGGAAGCAGCGAAGGAAGTGGAAAGGGAACGAAAAGAAAAGGACGACAGAGAAAATGTGTGTGTGTTTGGGGGTGGGGGGGATTCAGTGAGCTTAGTAATCGCCAGACACCATAAAACAAAAGCAGAAATACTGAAAGTGTGAATTGTATAATTTCCACATTTTTGTTTTCTGCAGGCCTTACTGTAATGAGGGATGCTTGTAATGCCTACTCTGTTAAAATACAAAATGTCACAAAGGCTAACCCTAGCCGACATCCCCAGATTCACATAATGCCTGGCCAACTGTACAGTCTCCCCACCTTCCGCACATTCTCTGCGCCTATCCTTCCCTCTTCCCATGTCAATGTTTACCTTACTTTACAATCTCCTCTCCTGATGCTCTTCTCTCCTGTGCCACTTTGGGAGTTCCTCCATGAGATCTAGTGTCACATGAGGTGACCCAGAAATGATTTTTCCAGATGAACTTTAGATGTGTGGTAATAGTCTATGGCCCACAGCTGCAGGCATCCACTCTCTGTGTGTGTGTGTGTGTGTGTGCGTGTGTGTGTGTGTGTGAGAGAGAGAGAGAGAGAGAGAGAAATGTATTCCTGTAGTGTAGCATGTTGATGTTGCATTATATATGAGCTCCAATGTTATGTCAACAAAAAGAAAGAGTTGCACAATCTGACAATACAATGTGACTATTGATTCAAGTTAATTTATAATTCATACCTATTAATGTAAGTGCTTATTTCAGTATTTAATTTAAAACCAAGAGTTATGAGCATGAGTGAACCCACAATTCATGTATGGTACACAGCAGTTTAAATCATGTTTATATTTTCTATTGTAAAATTTCTAGTGTTGTATAAATTTACTTAACAATCCTGGTGTTGGTATTATTAAGCACGGGGTGATTGTGTATTTTACTCTGCACTCTAAAAAAAGAGTTCCATAAGAGTTCTCAGGCTGTCCCTCTGGGGAACCCTTTTTTGGCTCCAGGGAGAACTTCTTTGATTTTGAGAATGTGTAGTAAACACCACAAATATATTGATTGGTTAATGTATCTTATACTTCTTTAAGATAAAAAAAAATGTGTTTTGAGGTTATCCCACAGGATTAGCCGAAGATCAATTTGGTACCTTTTTTTAGCGGAATTCATGTGATCTATGAGCTACTGGATTGAATAAGTTACTTAAATGATTGTTCCAGTTTAGGTGATTTAGGTAGTCCCATCTTCCCTACCCTGGCATTCTGAATGTAGGATTTAGGGGATTGAACCTCCAAAAATAAAAAAAAATACTCTAATTAAGAATATGAAATACACTAATCTGGGCTGAATACACTATGTTTTCTACAATCCTAATGTGACTTGCAGGCCTGAAATGACCTTTATACCGGGTGATTCTTAATACCTTTGAGTTAGGGAATAACTAGGCTTTCAAAAAGGCCTCTGCAATGGATTCACATAGCACCGAAAAGTGCTCCCTTATATGGGGACAAACCCAAGAACTGTCGTTGTCCTTGTAGAAGAACCCTTCTCCGTGGTTCCAAGGAGAGCCGTTTTGGGTTCCAAGGTTGCTAACACTTTCAGAGAATATGCTTTGAGAATATTTGGGCTGAGGCATGTATAGTCATATTTCCAGTTAAAATAACGAATTTCTAAGTAACTACGCCGAAAGAGTGGCCTGTTCATTCGAACGCGACAGGCGACATACGTGAAGCAGTTTGCCTCGGGCTGTACAACATACCTAATATGACAAGCCTTAATTGGAGTTTTTTCAGGTGATACGCTAGTGTTGACGTTCCTGGATAACGGTATGATACCCACACCCAACTGTTTTAAAGTGATAGAATTATTACAACCACCCCCATTATTCATTATAATTCTTAAGCTAAAAACAAATGCCTCTATATCGTGTCAAATACGTAGTTTTTGTTATTATTGGAACCATAGTAGAACCCTTTATGATGCTACAACCTTTTTTAAGGTTCTGTCTTTTTTTTAAGTAGGCCTATGGTGCTATTTAAGTTTCGTACGGGAACTTGTGTGGTTCCACATAACGAGCCATCTCTTAAGGTTATTTAAAGAACGATTACAATAGGTCCTATATAACAACATACAAGCGTTAAGCGATAGGATACAACCCCTTTTGGAGATAAATAGAACACTAGTTTACTGTTCTATTTTGCATTTGTATTGATAGTGATTCTGTAATTGTATTTGTTTACATACTTTTTAAAGCGTCATACAAGTTTTTTTAATCGTGTCAGTAATGTTGTTAAAATTCAAGAGGTGTCAAATGTTTTAATTGACAAGTTGAATCAAGTGTGCTAGCTAGCTACCTCTGTAACAACTCCGGGTTCCTGAGGAGATAACTGAGACCCACTGATGTTATTTTCAATTGATACAAGGGCATATGTGAGTCTTTGAAGATCAGTGACCATTGTGTTATTAATTTCGCAATAGCATAACACTGGAATGACAGTAACCCTTGCAAGAAAAGAGCTATAGGCAAACACGGACTGAAAACAATTCTAATAAGTCGTCTCCACAATGTTTTAATTATCACCAAAAGAGCAAATAACTCTTTTATGAAGTGTAAAGAACCATTGAAGAGGTCAAATGGTTATTTAAGTTATTGTGGGCACACGTAGAACTATCCCCTTTCCCTTGAAAATCGCAATATTTCGTTTCAATGTTTTATAATATTCCCCTTAAGTATAGGTTTTGGGCTATGAAAACATAGATTAAGATTCCTAATAATCTACTCAATTTAGTAACATTCAGTTGTTTCCACTATAATGTTTTAGTCGTGATGTAGCCATATCGTGCCAGATATTGTTAATAAGCTGTGTATGTGTTGAGTTCGTGCTCGTGCGTGCGTGTGTGCGTCTCTCTGCGTTGGCTCGCGAGCTCTCATTATCCGTGTGTTTGTGGGGGTTTAGTGGAGGGAGAATAATATATATAAATATATTCTCGCCAAGCGGTGGGTTTGTTTTAATTGACACTCACTAGGACTACAAGAAACAAGGAACAACCCCCATCTACCGGCAGAATCTCTGCCATCCTCTCCTCATCCTTCTCTCCTCTTTTCTCTTCTATACAGCTCCGCCACCATCTCCAGGCTGACTTCCATACCAGGACGGCGCATTATCAGCTCTAGGTAACATAAACTTTGACAATAAATACACATTTTCACACCTTTATTCGATGGGGTATACAGTATATCTATTGTTTATGCTTTTCGAGAAGTGAAAATTGCATTAAAATAACGTGCATACCGGGTGGGAAATATTGTGCAACCTGTACGACTTTGCATTAAAGACAGACACCGAACGGTCAAACTGAGTGTTGAGATGGAATATGTGGAATAATTGACGATATATACGGCCTTCTTTCATTCACAATGAAACAAAAGTCAGCACTGAACCGCCCGTTGTATAGTTCAAATATGGCTATCTTATCTGTCATTGTTCGGAATGTTGTATGTTCATGGTCAACATTTAGTTAAAAAAACTGGTAAGAGGCTGCAAAGTACTGTAAACTGCTGTGTTTAGGGGTGATTGTCATCAAAGCCTCAATAGAATAGTAAAGAAGTGGAAAATGGAAAAATTACGCACACACAGTTAATGTGTCAGTTCTCAAATAACATGATATATTTCTGGGAATAAATATTATACACTTGTTAATTTTTATTGTTTATATTTGTTTGAACACTTTATGAAAAAAAAACTGAGATGGTTTGAGTATTGATTGCATAGAGTTGTGTTGAATGGATTTAGGTAATATTGTTTTGTAAACCTGTATATCAGATTTGTTACTCCTAATAAAATACACTTGGAAAATATTTGAAGAAAAATGCAATGGATAATTTTACTCTAAAATATAAACCAAAGCGTTTAGATATCTATATGTTGTCATTGGGGAATTATTATTATGTCAGAGTCATTATTATTGGTATTGTTGTAAACTGCATCATAAACTGACACGTTTTTAAAACATCTTATAGACCTATAGCAGAAAATCACAAAATGTTGCAGCCAAATAAACTCCGGGAAGGAGAGTAAAGTTGTATTTCGATCCTGTTAAGTAAAACAAATAAATAAACGAAATCGGTTGATTTCCATTTCAGAGAGATGAACACTTGGAGTGCTTGTGCATGCACTGACGCATTTTAATCCTTTTTTTTCCTCTCAGACGAAATGTCAATGCTGGAGGCAAGGGAGACTAGCATCTAAAGGCTAAGAACATTTCGTATTCCTTATGAAGATGCACAATGCATAATACTAATAATAACATAGATATTTTTTACAAATAGATTTCGGCATATATTTTGTTTATGCGTTTTATAAATAAGACGGCCCACCGTTTTCAATAAGCTATGGGAATGCGTAATAAATAACGTGTAATAAACACTTGAATTTCACACTTATCTGAAATCAGGTTTTCTTCTGACATTTGAAGTTTTGAAAGAAATGAATCGAGTATGGTGTCTTTTTTTAGCTCTCGGCGGTTGGTTGGACGAAACTGACAGAGCGCGAATTAACTTATTGGCCTATAGCACACCCGTCTTCCCCAAAGTTTAGACTTTTCTTGCAGTGTTATAGGGGGGACCAATTAAATATACGAGTTCTGATCCCTTGGACAGAATGGAAATGTAACACATTTTAAAATGATTGGTGTTGGCGATAGGGTTGGAAGCGCACCTGCAACTCCATGGAGCTTTGGGAATGGTCCGGAGTTATCTTTTGTCCTCTGACAAAAAACCTTTAATTCTCCCAGACGTGTGTTTTATTGTCTGTCAGGCCTCGGCCAGGGCCTTGGGGATGAAATAAAACATACATTAATTGTAAATAATCTCAATTATATTCTCAACAACATGTTATCGCAACAATAAATGTATTTAATTGATTTTAATATATTGGATTAAGCTATAAAATTGCAATGACGAAAATGTAACATATTTTGCCAATGGTAGTGTAATGAAAGCTGTCAGTGTATTGAGATACTTTGAGTATATAATGGTTCAATAGAGAGACGGGTTAGATGCTAAGGAGCAATCAGTGGCGAATAATTCGTTTCCACTGAGTGTTGTTTACGGTTAAATTGAAAGAGCATTGACTGGGCTACAAAATCAGTAATTACATTAATTTCACTGTAGGGAAGCATGTCAATGTCACAATATATTTCACACTGCCTAGTATTAAGGCTTTTTAAATAAGTTATCCTAATTCCTAATTCTCTAATATCATTTTAGAATAGGTCGTTATTTTTTGCCATGTACTATTTGCGGCATCTATATCATGTTATATCATGACGCATACTAGGCCTGTGTGGTGTTTTGTAGGCTAAACTTGACATATTGACTATGATCATTTTTCACCATTCAATCTAACGGATTACTTTAGCTGCCTTCTCTCTATAACATATCACTGCCCCGCCCTTACCCCAACACACACAAAAACAATCGCACGCACGCACGCACGCACGCACACACACACACACACACACACACACAATGTTTTACCAGCAAACTAGTTGTAAAATATAATTTCAGACTCAAGTTAAAACAATCCTATACAGAATGTTGAATATATTTTTATTATTGTAAACATGTTACATCCTAGCTGAATTATTACACACAATATGCTTACAGGTAAAATACAATAACCTTCTGTGCACGGCGGCAAAACATACAAGACCAGAGGAAAAATATCACCTGCACATTACCCTGTTATATCCACTAAACGTTTCATACAAGTTAAAAGTAATCGAATCAAACTTATCAAATGACAAAACTGAAACCCCATGGGTCTAAAACGTTTATAAAAAGCAAAATTAGTCTAAATTACAATTTAATATCCTGATACTAATATTATATTAATATCCATCTAATTAATTCCCACAAACAGCTTATGCAAATGTCACTAAACAGTATCGTGTCTTTAAGCTGCGATTTAGTAATGTCGTCTGGTAACTAAAACCTATAGAAAAGTAATGAAAATGTCAATACCCAAAGTGTCTCTTGCTCTCGCAGCCAGCATGCACGGAGGGTTTGAGGTGAGAGTGACAGCTCTTTGTTGGTGAATAGAAATCAGTGGCATAGAGAGAGGGGGCGACTCCTCCTACCAAATTATCCAAACTGGGCAGGCTTTTGCTCTCTTCACAAATAGGACACGGCTCTCCAACTCAGGCAGTCCTAATCTGACCTTCTAGCACACGGAACCCTATTACGAGAGATCGGTGGGACTGTCGATAGACAAATACCTTATTTAAACTTCTGACATTCTAACCGTCCATCACCCTCCTCATCATCATCACCGCTGGATCAGCTGGACTATACTTTTTTTGGGCAACAATAGATTATATTCTAAGGAGAGGAAAACAATTATTCCCTGCCTTGATTTCCCCCCGTTCCTCATCTCTTGACATCACCGAATTGTAGGCCTAGTTTTTTTGCCAGTTTGCTTTGCACACTTGCAGGGAGTTGAGCTGAGCTGTGTGCCTCTTGTTGTGTGTGCGTGTGCTTGTCTGGCTGCAGAGCCATTCGGATGCTCTGAGCCTACGGGACGCAGAGCTGTATATGGAAGTTGTGGGTTGCAAGGCAGAAGCGAGCAGTTGCACATTGCGTCGTTCAGGAGCGGGAACCATGCTGTTCCACGGGATCTCGGGTGACCACATCCAGGGCATCATGGAGGAGATGGAAAGGAGATCCAAAACCGACTCACGCCTGGCCAAGAGCGTGCAGCTCAACGGACGGGAATCGGTAGGATAAAATTACTCGATGCAATGTTTTATTTTCTGCTTTTGTCCATCACGAAGATTACCACTAAAAGGGGCATAGGCCTAACTGTGTGAGCATGCAAAAACATGCTTAAGGAAGCTGTAGTTGGTCGAATCTAGACTAGTTGCAAGAAATAATAATTAAAAATGAACTATTGATGTTGGGGACGGATGGGTTTACTAGGTTTAAGTTCCCATGCCTAAAAGAGCAAATAACATGCAGTCTAAATTACATGCAGGCTTTGGCAAGTTTTTCTAGGTGTAAATTTAGTTATCATAGGGCACTTCATTTACTTTACATGCACAAAATAAAAGTGACAATTATGACGCGCAATTTGTTAAAAAAATAGGAACGAATTGTCGTTCGCATTATTTATTTATAATATATAATCAGTAATTACAGAAAGTATATGCATAAATAAGCTTGGATATTATTACCATCATACATATGTACAGAAGGTTAGATAATTATGATTATAATTATGATGCTGGTGAAGATTCTGATGATCACGATAATCATTATTGTTATTTGTGTATGTTGTAATTTGTGGTTAGATTGTTTTACCAGTAGGCCACCGCTAAATTATAGTCGTGTGAAAATAAAGAAGCATATATGCGTATGCGTACTTAGTGGCTGTCAATACAGATCATTTTAAATGTGCAATGAAGCGTCATTAATTATTCTTTGTCATTGTAATACATTTATGTATACAGGCTCCATTTGTTAGATAAGTTGAACGCAGTTACTCCCTTAACACAAAGGGCCCTGCATGTTGACACACTTTCGGCTCTGCAGGAATTTCCTGGGATTCGTTTTGCTTTTAAACTGAACTGTTAGGCCTAGATGTAGGCTACTTATGAAAATCTGATGATCGTTCTTTTTTCATTTATTTTTTTCAAGAGAACTTCAAGACACCAGATTAGGCCTATATGTAATTTTAAGAAATGTTACAGTTTTATCACACAAAACAAACCCCACATGGGAAGAATTGCTATATAGGCATAACCGCAGGCGCAGGATATGAACCATGCATTTCCACATAAAGTTTTCCCTTATCTCCCCCAGACGATGTCTTCAGTTGGCACGGAGAAGCCTGCAGTGTGTGCTGGCTGCGGAGGCAAAATTTCGGACAGATATTACCTGCTCGCCGTGGACAAGCAATGGCACCTGCGGTGCCTCAAATGCTGTGAATGTAAACAACATCTGGAATCAGAGCTCACGTGTTTCGCCAAAGATGGCAGCATCTACTGCAAGGAGGATTACTACAGGTAAGAAAACATTAGGTTATAAATGTTTGTTTTTCAAAAATATGGATTTTAATACACGGGTGCGTGTCATACAATATGTGGCGTCGTACAAATATTGTCACTACAGTATAATGTTTTTACTTACAAAAATGAATATAACACAAGCACAATCTATAGTAATAATTATAGGCCTACAGTACATTTTAAACAGGATACGTTTAATGAATGAACGGAAGGTTTAAGCCCAAGTTTTAAGTCAAACTGCGACTCATAATTAACAGAAAACACGGAAATAGAAATATCAAGAATTTCCGTGGTGTCTAAATATCAGGAGCAATTTGACATCTCTTGACTAAACTGCAAAACCGAGATATTACTATAACTTTGCTCAAAACCGATGATGGTGGTTATGATATTATAAGCAACTGCATGAGAACTAATAATAAAAACACTTAAACATGGAAATGTTTATATTCAGTCCCGCAGCATGTTTTTAAAAAAATGCGTCCTTGTTCCAGAAGGTTCTCGGTGCAAAGGTGCGCGCGCTGCCACCTTGGAATCTCCGCTTCTGAGATGGTGATGCGAGCTCGAGACTCCGTGTACCACCTAAGCTGTTTCACGTGTACAACGTGCAATAAGACCCTGACCACCGGCGACCACTTTGGTATGAAGGACAGTCTGGTGTATTGTCGGATCCACTTTGAGACCGTAGCCCAGGGAGAGTACCCCCACCCTGGCCTCAACTATGCCGAGCTGGCGGCAAAAGGCGGAGGTCTTGCGCTGCCTTATTTCAATGGCACTGGGACGGCCCAGAAAGGAAGGCCTCGCAAGCGGAAGAGCCCCGCTATGGGAATAGACATCGCCAGCTATAATTCAGGTGAGGAGACGGAGGGGAGGAGAGGACTGATGTCTCTGTACTGTTTCGGAGGGGATGTTTTGGTTACGGCTAAAGTTTAGCTTTTTATTTACACATATGCTACCCAACGTACGATGCACTCTAAACAGTTAAATTGTTTGTGAATATTGACGTGAAATCGAAAATTTTTCTTGCTCAGTATTTTTGTGTTTACGCCACATTAGTAAGTGTAACCACAAAAAAGGACAAGAAAGAACAATTGTCCTGTACATAACACAATGTTAATGCTCTGCAGTTGCTTCGTTTGGCTAGATTATATGTTATCAAAAGGATGAAAACTGAACCCCAGTTTACCACTATATTGACTTAATACTCTAATTAGGTCTCCGAATACGTAAATTGGGCAGTGGGCACGAACCTGAACCTTTGACCTATAAGCACGTGCAGGGGGTAACGGTGGGCTAATGTGTGCGCACGTAACCATACATGAAACGTCGCATTACGTTTGTCTTGGAGAATGCTGACCACCTTTCATAGACTTCATTACAATGTTAAATTTAAAAACTGGCATTGAAAACAACACATGTTATAATCCAACTATCCCCGCAGCGCCTCTTTTGTATTCGCTTTTTAGAATTATTTTCCGGATGAAAAAGTTTGTCATTGTGTGCCAAGTTTGCACTGTTCCCCATGAATGACGAGGAAAAGGGTAATTGGCGTGTTAATTGCTCAGCGTTCATTGGAAGTGACATAGGAGTACCTGGCTTCCACTTCTGATCTCAGTAATACAGGACCTCAGTATTTGACTAGCAAGTTCAGAACAGGTCTCAGAGACAGATCAAGCCCACAAAAACAATTATTAAAGACATTACATATTCTACATTCTGTAGCCTATGTAAGATTTCCTGTCTAATTGAAAACATGCAATGCTTTTATGTCCTGTAATAGCGTATTTTAAGACTACGATTTTATTAAATTGTTGGCAAAGGTAGTTTATAACCAGTAACGACAGTTGTCATAATGTATTTGTTCTGAAGAGTAGGCCTGTATTATTTCCAAAAATGTGCCCACATGCCTCCTTAATTTAGAATTTTTGGTCTCTTATTTGTATTCATGTTTAGCTGTGGATTGTGTGAATTTTCCATATTTAAAGCACATGCAACTTGCATTTAATTCGTACCATTTTCTATAGCTTTCCATTAATCAGACATTGCTTGTCTTTTACAGTCAGCACTTAGTCCCATGACGAGTTTGCAATTGCATTCATTTGCGGCTCACCATGTTTCATTAGTGACCCCTGGTGGGTAGTTGTAGAACGTAACTATTGTGTTTTACATTTTAGTCATGCAGTGGTACAGAACTCCGGTCCTTGTGTACCCCCAATAGCACAAATGTTTGTTGTTGACCGGGACAAACATCCCCAATTCAACTCAATGAAGGCCTGATAATTATTTGACTCTTTGAGTCAGGTGTGCTTGTCTGGGGCTACAGTAAAATTGAGAAAAGTTGGTGGAACTCAAGGACTGAAGCGCAAGTTTAGAAGATGCTCTTGTTCCACACTCTAAATGCTATGCTAAAATGCGGAGACCTCAGACTTAAATTGTAAGTTGTTATTTTATAGCTGTGTTTTTGTCATGACATTATACTTAAGATGCACATCTGACATATGGACAAGGTGTGTTAAATTACAAATGTGTCAGTTACAAGTTAGTGATAAAATAGGAGGTATACTCCTGCATATAACCAAAACTAATCTCCAAAACCTATGTCTATCACCCAGACATACTATAATCCTAGATTCACCTGCATGTATGTTCAGTTCTGAAGGAATTACACTGGAATTAGGACTATTCTGTATCAATCTAGTTCAGGTTTGTGAAACTGAACATAACTGTGATTAGCATGTGCAGAGGATACAAATATCAAGCTGCTGTTTTGAATATATTTACAGCCTTCTATTGACTTAGAAATACACACATGCATACCTATATATATATATATATATATATATATTATAATGATACATTATACAACAATGTATTATTGCTTTCCTTATGCAAAGAGGAGTAGAAATGCTGGGACAAGTAGATGACTGATGCACTGCTGTTATAGCTATGTGTCTGGTTCCTTTACTATTGGGTCAGCGTCAGTTACATTTTGAATTACCTTTTATTCAATTAAATAATTGAATATATTTGATGTTATTTTGGCCAAGTTAAAGACATTTTTTGCCATCATAACCTAATCATAAACTTGACTCTGGGTTTTGAATATTTTTAACATCTTTCAATTGGGGAGTGCTGCCAATCTTGTCTTCTTGGGATTCTACTAAATCCCACAGTACATTTTTAAAAATGTAATAGCATTGCACAAAATGTATTAATTCAATGTATTCCTTCATTTATTTTCAAACCTCCTCTTTCTCTTGCTCTTGGTCAGGTTGTAATGAGAATGAAGGAGACCACCTGGACCGTGACCAGACCTACCCTCCCTCCCAGAAGACCAAACGCATGCGTACTTCCTTCAAACACCACCAGCTTCGCACCATGAAATCCTACTTTGCTATCAACCACAACCCCGACGCCAAGGACCTCAAACAGCTCGCCCAGAAGACAGGCCTCACCAAAAGAGTTCTACAGGTAAGCAGAAACCTTGGCCGTCCTCGTGGCCTAATATGATTTTATCACTCGGTATCCTTCATTCTATTGTCTGTTATTTAATTTGACCATCAGTCCCATTCAGGTCCATTGAAATCATGTTTTTTGGTTCTTTGGTTTTGTTCAAATGTTCCACTGGTTTTCTACGAATGTTGTGTTGTGTTAAATGTTGCTAGGCTCCTAGATGTACTGTATGAAGGAGGTTCAGTGTAGTGTTCAGGGTTTATAGATATATCTTGATCCACTAATCACTCCCAGTCTCCCTGGGTCTGTGGTGGCAGGAGTAACTTAAACCCCTATACACAGAGAGAGTGCACAAGTCTATAATGATCTTTTACAAATGAAAAACAACTCTCAGAGCTGGTCTTTTCTCATTTGGGTTCTCCAAAATAAAGGCGTCAAAATCAGCAGTTTGTAGCTATTGTACTCTACGAAGAGAGTCAGGTAGTGGTAAACAGTGTGATGTCCAACAGATACATAACCATTTTATTTTATTAGAAAGAAAATACATTGATAATTTATTTTTTGAAAAATACATCAGACAAACATAAAGTAAAAGACATTGGATTGGATTGGTTTGCAGGTATGGTTCCAAAACGCGAGAGCCAAATTCAGAAGGAACGTTTTGCGACAGGAGAATGGGGGTGTTGACAAGGCCGACGGCACGTCACTCCCTCCGCCCTCGTCCGACAGCGGCGCTCTGACGCCCCCCTCCAGCACGGCCACACTAACAGACCTGACCAATCCCTCTATCACTGTAGTGACCTCCGTCACATCTAGTATGGACAGCCATGATTCGGGGAGCCCCTCACAGACTACCTTGACAAATCTTTTCTAGCTCTACAACTCTAAGCTCCTGACTCCTTCTTGTTTTCCCCACCAATTAGAATTTTAATTTTTTTAAACAACACCTTTAAAGAAAACAGAGACACTTCCATGGATACAAGAAGTACTGTACGTACACAAGACAAAACAACAGGAACAGCAACTACAACTACAGCAACATTTAAACAGGAGGACATTATTTTGATGTGTAGCATTTGCAACCGCTTGGCAGCTGAGTTTGTAGTCAACATATATAGTGATTGGTTTTGTGTAGAAAACATTTGAATTTGGACAACATTGAACAATTATGTAAAAAGTTCAAAAATCTTGGACAGATCTCAAATGCAACTATTTAAATGGGGAAATAATACTATTTGTACTTTATTTCTTTCATTTTATTATTTTTCTTTGATATAGGCTAAATTGATCCGTCTCTGATAATTTATTTATCATTTACTGAAATTGAATTGAAAATTATTTATATTTGCCGTATAAATGTGTATACATGCACTTTGTTGGAACTATCCTATTGGATTATTATATAGATTAGTCATTCTAATCTCTAAATTGCATCATATTCAAGAACCCAAAAATTACAACTCAAATGCCAGGTGGCTGCTATGACCTCAACATGCATTTTGTCTTGATACCTCAACTGTGATAACAAAAAATAATGAGAACAAAACAAATCTTTAATTCTATACAGTGGTTACTGTTCAAAATATAATACAGTTACATTAATATTCAAAATAATTCCTCAGTAGAAATCGGCTAGAGAAATTCTGATCGGGACACAGCAATGGGCACTATTTAAAATTATAGTTTTTTTGATACATCAATTTTACTAATCATTTGGCTTAATGTTACTTACCAACACACATGGAAACAGTACAGTAGGTAATTTAGGATACAGTGTACCTGTAGTCTTACTTTTAAAATACAATTGCACATCGACAAAATACTGCCCAGTGAAAAGTGCATTATTATCATCATTATGTTGCTCAGGGGTAAAGATGGGTTGATTCTGAAAAAGGTAAGGAGGAGAGGAAGGTAAACAAAAGGTGAATATGTGGCAGATTAGATGTGTAGAGCGGACAGAAAACATTACAGTGACCTTAGAAAACTGGAAATGGTAAGACATGCAGCCATTGTGGGACAAAGAAATCATAATTCATCTCTTTTTGGCCATATTTATACTTTTGTTATGGACACTGGCCACTGAACAGACCAAAAACATGTTTCCTCTGGCTAAATTAAGAAAAAGAATGAGAAAGAAAGGAGTTCGTACTGCGGGGTTAAAACACACATACATAAAAATATTCTGGGCCAGCTGTTTGAGGTCGTTGGCGTCGGGGTTGTGGTGGATAGCAAAGCAGGACTTAATGGTGCGAATTAAGAGAAACAAAGAAAGAAGTCCTTGCTGCGGGGTAAAACATTTTATTGTAATTGTCACAATTTGTTCTATTGTAGAACAAAGCGTTACTCTCAATCTACTTCATGAAGTAGATGCCTAACTCAGTTCTACTAGCTATGTGCCTTATGCTATAACTTGGAAGAAAGCTTGTGAACTTCAGGATTATATGTTTTGTTTGTTAACTGATTCACATCCTTTTGACGCCTCACTAGTTTTGTACTGTTTTGCATCTTATTTCTGAAGATCTTTTTATGGTGTATCCTGTTAAAAGGGGGCAGCGATGTCATTGAAAGCATTTGTGCACTCTTTCAGATATAGTTGGTTAATCCAATAATCTTATATTGATCTTCGTGTTAATAGTTGAGTACAGTAACTGTTCTATCAAGATTGTCCATGTTTTCCTGTTTCTTGATAAAGATGGTGTATAGAAACTATTTCCCCTTAAATATTTATGGACCAAACGGTTGTTATATATCTTATTAAATTTGTGTGAATAAAAATACTTTGCTTTAAATGAGTTTTATTTTTCATTACGCTTGCCATTTTGTGTTGTTCCTTAGATACTATGTTTTATTTTTTTACTCACATCAACAAATGAAAAGGCATTCAGTGATTGATTGACCAATTAAAACATTTGTACTTTAATTTTCTATTTGAATTTCCTATGTTATAGTGTTTATAGTTTTAAAGTAATGCCCCATGGATTTGCACCTAAACCCTGTAGTCAAAAAATATTAACATTACTTTTTAATGCATGTTTATGGCTATAAAAATTTGAAAAGGAAATGCTACAAAGCATATCATTGATTGATATATTTATGTAGAGCTAAAGTGAAGTAAAATTAAATGCAGACCCATAAAGCCAGGTTGCTCTGTAGTTAATATATTGTTACTCTATGATTTTTTTCAGGGAGAACAAATCTTGGGGCATTACAGCCAAACTTCCCGACGTTTGAAAATTCCCTAAAGTATTAAGAGAAGGGGAAAACATTGATCGGAATTCCTCACCAATGAAGACAAAGACAATATTAGGATAAGATTATAGAATATTGGCAGAAACAAAATCACATAAACAAAACATGTTTTAGTCAAAAAATGTACAAGAACAAACAATATTTTAAACATTTTTCCTTGAATGTTTGAGTCCAACTATGGAGGAGAATACAGTGTGTGATTAGTGATATTATTGTGCTCTTTGTATTGGAATACCATTCACACACAGTGGAATGAAGTTGTATAGTAATGGAGCTGTAATATAGCAGAGCAGCCTGGCAGCAAAGGGGTCAACAGTGGGATTGAAAGACAGCAGACATAAAACAACACTAAAGGACAAACACACACACACATCTTCTGCACTCCCTCCCTTTACCCAACACACTCCCCCTTAACCTCAACAGAACCAGCTTGCTGTATAAAAAATACATTCTTTTGTCACAAATGTCATTTTGTAAACACATGGCCTCCTTATAACTCTGCAGCAGGATGCCCATCAAACGGGCTGATGTAGATGACTACAGAATTGGCGTTATGCCATCTGGCTGCACTGAGGAAAAGAGGAAGTAACACAACAAAAGATGAAAAAGACTCCCATTTTGCATGCACCTCATCATCTTGTTAACATTATCTTTGAGATATTTTGTTTGATGCATTGTATTCGTATCATTTGTTGTCAGCTTTAAAATAAACCCTATGAAAATCCTCTTCCTGTTCCTAATGATGCCCGTATAGTTCCTTATGGTGGAAAATATAATGTCTTTGTGAGGGCATGGATGGAATGATCGAATACGTTAATCTTATTCATACAGGACATTCAGCTTACCAAGGACAATATAAACTATAGAATTATTATTAGTCAATATAAATATTGAGGTTATACTTTGGGTCTTGGTTAGCATGCAGTGTTACTTTTAAATACAATGCCAGTACTGTAGGGTAGACTAGCACTTGGAACATATCTCTGAGAAAGGCAGTTAATTCTAACTGCTCCCAGGTAGTTGGGCTAAATTATGTTCTCAGTCAGCTGACCTGGTAAAATTAGGGTTGACAATATTATAATGAAAAAAAAAGCTATTAATTTTAAATTATGTTTTTTGGGCACCGTATTTCATTGTACTGATAAAATAATTATTTGACTACCTGTGTCTTAAAACCACAATGCATGTAGGATTTAAGAAGCAACGTGGTCCCACTGCCTTGCCTTACTTCCTCACTGCACTGTGACTACTTCTCTGCAATGAATGCTGGATATCCATGTTAGAATGGAGGGATAAAAAGGAGAGCAGAGGGCAGAGATGGAGGGAGTGAGGTGGGAGGGAGGACGGACGGGAACGGTGATGCCACATGGGGCCTAGTAAAATTGCTCGCTGTTGAATTCCAACAGTGTGGGAAACGGTAAAAAATATAGACAAGTCTATGCCTAAACCTCACTGGGGTGCCGGCCGTGCTGTTATTCCTGGCCTAGGCGGTGGATGGTTTACACTAGTGAACAGCAGGAAGTGGGACCGCAACATAACACAAACAAACACTGTCAGCCATCTTGGATTTAAGAGATTCTGGACATCATCACAGCATTCATGTTGACTGACAAGAATGTGAGATGAGAAAGAGGTCGGTAACTGGAATGTTTCTAATCTTAATAATTAGTGTGGGTGCACGTGTTTTGTTTGTGCATTTGTTGTGTTTGGCAAGTAAAGGACATGTCCATTTCCGGACAAGCTATTGACTAGTTTGATGTGAGGTACTGTATACGGTTTATCGAATGCATTCGATCATAATAGATCATTGTGCGGACTGCAGGTGAGTCTGATAAACTACCGGAAAGACCATTGTACAAGTAGAATACATACGCATTCTCAATTCTGAAAATGCCTTCTCTAAAATGCTTTTGACATTTCATTCAACTGTATTTTCATATACAGTGTTACGTCCAGAGATGGAGGTGGCATTTGCAAAAATATTGATTAATTTTGAATTTTTATATATTTGTGCTTGGGTTTGTTTTGCCGGAATATCCACCCAAGTTTCAGTCTCTTGGCATAGTCATCTAGATTTGGACTAGTTCATAAGGTATATACCGTTTACCTTAACTAGGGCTCCCTGACCAATGGAAGCAAAACAACATATTTTATAGTAGGAATGGAGGAGGTATTTTTCTACTTATGGGTCCGGTTTTCAATGCCAAATCCACCACTGGTGTACTTGGCAGATAAGCAATATTTTCAACTTTCCTACTGCTGTCTGGAGTTTGCTAAACGCCACTGGCGCTTATATTGGAACCGGTGCTATAAGACATATGCTTTCATTTCTGCTATTGCAACTGTACTACAATTCCACAATATTTCACAATGCTTTTCAGCTGCTATGGTCAGTTGCTTTCATAGTGGCCGTTATGAGAGAGGAGCCAAGGATAGGGAGGGCAATGATATTACTGGAAAGCGGCGACGTCATATCAGTCAAGATCAGAAGTAGAGGCCCTCAGGTAAGCTACAGTATATGGAGAGGATGGGAATGGAACCCTGTGGGTCATCTCACACACGACACGTCATGAGTCCTAAGCAAAGGATGGTATGATGATCCATGGGTCTCTTGCGTGGTGTACTTGTTGCTCTGACAGGTTTTCAGTTCAATGACTGTGTGTGCCAGTTTCACCCAAGTCCCTACCAGGCATACATTTCGTTGTCACCAAGGGTGGAACTGGCACAAAGACTGAAACACATACAAACACAAGGTGTGAGGGGATTTCATCCTCACAACGACCTGCAGTTGCTAAGTCAAAGATACGGGGTGGGGGTTGGGGAGGATTGGGCAAAGGGGAGAGACGGCCGGGTCGGCAGGTAGAGACACCGAGGATGTGAAACACACATACACCCCCCTCCACACCCCCAGACCCACACACACACAAATGCGCATCCTAAAATTCAGAATTTCTCTTGGTTAACAGAAGCCAGACCGGCTTGTCAAGTGAAAAACCTGGACCCTCTCTCTTCTAAAGCTCCGGAAAAAATTAAGAGACCACTGCACCTTTTTCATTCCTTTCCAAAAAAGTTGAAAAGGAAGATTTTGAGTGAGGAACAGAAGAGTTAAAATTAAGAGACCACTGCAAATTGAACGCTTCTGTTCCTCACTCAAAACCTTCCTTTTTGACTTGTTTGGAAAGGAAAGAAAAAGGTGCAGTGGTCTCTTAATTTTTTCCGGAGCTGTATATCATTGTCACTAGCGACGTGATCACCTCTCCTCAAACCCGTAGACAAACAATGGCAGATGGAGGCAAAAAAACTGTCGTAACATTCTACACAGTTCAGTCAATGTCTGTTTTAGTGAGAATAGTGTAAAAAAATAAATGGTTAAAGGAATCACTGTGCTATCTACATTTATTTTTTTATTGCTAAATTGGCTTTTTAAAAACATTTATAACAATAAAATATTTTTTTTTACATCTTTTGTATGCTTACCAGTGCCAGTGAACTAGAAGGGGAGTTGGTTTGAATGCAAACTGTTGTGAATCCATGTTAGGCTTTAATAAAGATCATAAAGCCAAGTTGGTTTGCAGACAACAACCGTCCTTCCAACCTCGGACACTCACATCCCCTTATGCTAATCTCTTGGGTGGATCTTCTCCGATCGGCCACCATTGTTTCACAACCTTCTGGAATCCACCCTACAAACCATTTATGTTAAATTTTGGTGGTGCAGGTTCTAGAAGCTTCTATAAAAATAATAGAGCTATTAGGGCCCTTGATTATAATGCATTTGATTATACCTTGCTTATACAATAATTGTGACTTGATTATTCCAATACAAAACGTATACATTGTATATTGATGACCATACTGATTGTCTGTGTGTGATTAACATATTGATACATTCATAAAGTGTGAGATTCTTGTGGAAAAACCTATAATATCTCCTTTAAGATCAATTTCGAAAATGTAGTAAAATATACAATAAATAAAAATGTAAATGAAAAATGTAACAATATATTTTTTTTACTGAGTTACAGTTCATGTAAGAAAATACATAATTTGAAATATGTCAGTTAGGGCCCTCATATGTCAATGTTACCCTATTGGGAATACAAATATGCATCTGTTGGTCACAGATACCTTGAAAATGGTGGGGGCTTAGATCAGAAAATCTGTCAGTATCTTGTGTGCTGTTGACTGTGGCCTCTGGAATGATGTCTCAAAATCTAAAAAATGTTCATCTTCTAGGAGTTTTGTACAGATCCTTGCGACATGGGACCAAGCAATATCATACTGAGACATGAGGTGATGGTGATGGATTAATGGAACAACAATTCAAATTACCAGTGATAAAATGCCATTGTGTTTGCTGTTTGTAGCTTATGCCTGGCCATAACATAGCCCCAGCCCCACCACGGTGCAATCTGTTCACAACATCAACAAACTGCTTGCCCACAACGCCATATATGCTGCCATCTGTACAGTTAAAACCGGGCTTCATCTGTGATGAGCATACTTTTCCAATGGCCATTGAAGGTGAGCATTTGTTCGCTGAAGTCGGTAACGATGACAACACTCTATCATTTGACTATTGTGCGGACCACCATGGATCTGTGCATTTGAGCATGCAGAACAGTACAGGCAAATAACATGAACTTGAGAGATGTATTCATATTCTATAAAATACACTTTTTCTTCTTATTGTAGAGTTGAGAGACTTCTGTTGATGGTGGTGGACAATTCATAATTTCTGAGGATATATGTTGTGAAAAATTTTATTGTGTTAGCTATACTGTAATACCTTTTTCCAACGTTTTCAACCCTTCTCACCAGGGTGTAATGGGTATTCAGTAGGGTCACTGTATTTGATGCTTTTGTGTGACTTTTGAGGGCTAAGTTTCATTTATATGGAATATAACATGGTTTTGAGTAAATGTCTGGTTTTTGTATGAGAGGTCTGGGGTTTCGTCAATACAATATACGTTTTGAGAAGTGTATGTAACCCTGTATATACTTTTGGGAAAATATACTGATAAACCAAAACATAATGACCACTCACAGGTGAAGCGAATAACGTTGATCGTCACATGTCAAGGTCTGGGTAGATTAAATGGTAAGCAAACAATCAGTTCTCGTAGTCAACGTGCTGGTTACAGGAGAAATGGGCAAGAGTAAAGACCTGAGCGACTTTGACAAGGGCTAAATTGTTATGGCCAGACGACTGGGTCAGAGCATCTCTGAAAAGACAAAGCTTGTGGGGTGTTCCCGGTCAGCACTGGTGAGTATCTACCCACAGTGGTCCAAGTAGGCAAAAACCACAAATCGGCGACAAGGTGTTAGGGCGACTAGGCTCCTCGATGTAAGCTATCCCGTCTGGTCCGAACCGAAGGTCAGAAGGTCAACTGTGGCACAAGTCACAGAAAATGTAAATGATGGATATGGGAGGAATGTGTCACAGCACACAGTGAATAGCAACCTGCAGTGTATGGGGCTGCGTAACCACAGACCGGTCAGAGTGCCCATGGTGACCCCTGTGACTACTGCCGAAATCTCCTACAATGGGCATGTGAGCATCAGATCTGGAACTTGGAGCAGTGGAAGAAAGTTGCCTGGTCTGATTAGTCCATTTTCTTTTACATCACGTCGATGGGTATGTACGTGTGTGCCATTAACCTGGGGAAGGGATGGGACCAGGATACATTGTGGGAAGACGACAAGCTGGTGGAGGGAGTTTGATACTCTGGGCAATGGTCTGCTGGGGAACCCTGTTGTCAAGTAGAAAACACTGCTCTTCGACATATCAAGTTCTAACACTCTCAACACACAATTGTCATAAACATTAACACTGTAGTTGTAAACACTGATGTTTAACTTTTGTGTGGGCACAGTTTCATTTATATGACTAATAATATGGTCTTGAATATAATGTTTCATTTTGAGTGAGAAGTCTGAATTGTAATCAATATGTTTTGCATTTTGAGAAGTGTGTTTGTAGTTTTGATAAAATGTAATACACATTCAAAAGATATGTATTAGCGGTTCAAAACTCAAATTGTTGGCAACAGCTCTGGTGGGTTGTCTGCCTTCAGCATGCTAGTTGTACACTCCCTTATAACTTGAAACATCTCTGGCATTGTGATGTGTTACAAAACTTCACAATTTTACTGGCCTTTTATAATCCACCTGTATAATGATCAAGCAGTTAACAGTTGTTCTCAACTACTAAGACACTTATAATGAAACTGGGTTCCAGATGATCTCCATCATCACCTAACAAGCATGACATTGTTCTTTTCTAAGTAATTTCTCATTGCTTTTACAGACAATAAAAGTAAGAACATGTTTGCAAAACAGGAAAAACAACTCTCTACAAAAGATGCAAAAGTAATTCGAGTATATATTCTGTAAAACTAAATGAAAACATTTGGTCACAGCTGATGCAACCTACTCCCTTGAATGTGAAAGTCTTCTGCACGTGTTGAATTAGCAATACTTTTTAATCAGGTATAAAAAAGGTCACCATTGAGTTGCTTTTGCAAGAACTGACCAAGCAAGAGACCAGGGTGAGGCAAGGACAAGAAAAGGTAAGAGAGAAAGAGGGGTTCAGATACTTGGTGGTGGAGTAACTCAAAGAGGAAAATAAAGAAACACTGTATAGTTGTAGATTAAATTTGTGCAGAAATGATTGACCATGTGTCACAGTTGGGGATGGGTAGAAGGACACAGGCACAGAGGATTCAAAAATACAAAATGTAATTTAAGAAACTCACAAAGAAAAAAAACAAAAGGGCACAAACCGCAGGAGCAGGCAACAGTAACAGCAAACAACACAAACAACAATGACCAACCAGAAACACTGGGGCAGGAGGAACTTAAATAGGGACACGAAGGGGGAGCAAACAAGGCACAGGTGGAAACAATAAGGACAAGGACAGGCTGCATGTAAGAACAAAAGACAAAAACCAAACATAATAGGCTACATTCAAAAACCAAAAGCTAAACCAAACAGAAGCTCACACCGTGTTATTGATCACAGCCTTTCCATTAATGAGGCTGGGCAGCGGTTCCAACCCAATATCAGCAGATCAACTGTGGCATCACTAGCAAGAATATTCAAAAATAATAAATAACAACAATGCTATATCACACTGTATATCATTATTACTGTACTGTATACAGTACAATTTGTGTAAAATACATTTTTGACATTGCATTGTTTTTATTTAGTTAGCTTGGTGTATTTTATTTTTATTCTCTATATATACAGCATTACTGAATTTGTAAAGGAAAACATGGAAACATTTTAAATAAAGCCTTCTGTATGCAATGCTTTCTGCATTGGTCATTTTTGGTCAAATCATTTTAGGGAAAAAGAATACAGCCCATGCTGTGATAATACTGTATGTTTACTTGCCTTTCATGGTACATGCTGTATTTATAGCAACAAATGCCACAGACATATAAAAGAGTGTTTGCCATGTTAGGGTATATTGATAGTTGTAGTTAGTATGCATTGGGACATTGTGTAATGGTTGATTAAAATTACTTTTTATGAGATAAGTTGTATGTTTTGGTGCAAGTAGTTGGTTTTGCAATCAGCTACTTGATATACTTCACCTGTCAGGTGAATGGATTAACTTAGTCAAGTAGAAATGCTCACTAATAGGGATGTAACCAACTTTGTGCATCACATTTCAGAGAACTGGCCTTTTTGTACGTATGGATAATATTTGAGATTTTTTATTTCAGATCATTCAAACATGGAACCAACACTGTGCATGTTGGGTTTATATATTTGTTCAGTATATGTCAGAAAATTGGAAGATATTTATGTGAAAAAACAGTTCACTTGTATTATTTAACATGTATTGCAATATGAAACATTAATTAAAACATTAATTTTGGTGAAAAAGTTAGTGATTTTGTTTTAAACAGTAACATTCTATACATACATGAAAAGGATAGATGATGTATAGTGTTCTACACAATCTGTAAAAAATGTTTTCAAATAGAATCGAACACAACTATTTGAGTTGAGAATAATGATAATCTTTAATGCAATACAATTGAACAAATTCGGATATCACCGTTATCAATTTCGATAATACATCATTTATAATATATAATTTGAATCTGACTATTTCTAGATGAGTTGTAAGACTAAGGCGAGTTAAGCTACACTGAAGGCCTATTTATGAAGTATGATATATATTGACAAAGACGGTGATGATGATTTTTGGTCATTACATTTGATGCCAAATAGAACAACATGTGAATAAGAATATTTGAATTTGTTTATATTTATTGTATTTACTGGCAACTAATCTATTTTCCCAAATCCAACTATCCACATACAATATGTGATATCAGATGCCTCATATTTAGATGATTTTTAAAAAATAATTTGTGCCACAATTAAATATTTAAATATATATAACAATATATATATAACAATATATATATATATATATATATATATATATATGCTTTTAAATATAGGTTTTCCATATCTATGAAATTGTTCTATGTGAGAACAAGAGTACTGTATCTTAAAATTACTGATTCAATCCAATATATGTATTGTAAAAACATTTGGCCATGTCACCTTAATGTGAGCCGCTTCGTCTTCTTTCTAAAATGTCAGTGAGACGAACATACCATCTAATACCATTCACAGACATTCTGCAAAATGGACTGGGGTTACCTCACCAGCTACAATGACCTCCCTACCCCCAAGACAGACACCTAGAAATTGGCAGATGGGGGAAAAAATTTTAAAAAAAAAAGATAATCTATACAAAATACTTCTCAGCTAAATAAACAATATCAGTGGGAGAGAAAATAAGTTTGCTATTGGTTTAATGCACATTAATGCTTGTGTGCCATTTTTAGAACAATGGAAATCCAGCACCATTATTAAACAGATTTCCACCACAGAAACAGCCAGGCGTAGTGCGTGTGTGTGTAGTGCGTGTTGAACCATGAGAATCTCTTGTTGCAGCTCCACTAGCTGCCTGATGCATTACGTTTCATCGAGCCATCTAATTATTCCCTCAGAAACCTGAAATTTGAAGATACAAAAGAGCGTCCCTATCTGTCACTGAGTGCCATTGATCTTATTGAAAGAAAATGTGGGTGTAGAGAAAACCCAATATAACTCCATGCCATTAAATTCCACACAGCATTATTCACCAACAGAATTGACAGATTTCCCTGAGACATTTCTTTTAATCTTCAACTGTTGTTCAAGAAGAGAAAAAAAACCTACACTCCAGGCTTTTCCCCTTTTCCATATTTGCGAGAAGGTTAACAAAAAGGCTATTGAAGTAGGAGTAAAAAATACTCTTCCATATAACTTGTTGATTATTAACAATGAGGAGGGAAATACAGGTGTATGTGTTGTATTAGGGTTGTGTGAATTGTCAGGCTGTCTTTTTCAGAGACAAAAGCTAGTTTGCAAGGTAATAATTGTTACCAATTTTTACTGGAAGCCCATTGGGGAGTGTGTGATAAAAAGTGAGTATGTGTTTATTTGTGAGAAAAAGGAACAGAGACTACTGCTTGTGCGCGTGCGTGCATGCCTGTCTCCAGTGATGGGATGATAATAATTAATTTAGAACATTTGAATATTATTATAAACTAGGCAGAGCTGTATTAAGTGCAGGATGACCTCTTAACTGTTATGGTTGGTCAATGTATCTCATCAGCATCTCTAGTAAGACCTGAATCTACTCCTGTTCTGGTGAGTGAATAATGTAGTTTTACTGCTCATGCTCATAATTGCAGTCATAGATATCCTATTAAATTATTAGAGGGGATATGCCATAAACCTTCAAGTTCCAGAATTGGACAGAATGGCAGCCATTTTGATTAGTACAGAGAGAAATTCAAACCAGAATAATTTTAATGAATGTCATTTCAAGCACTTCCTGATTTTTCTTATGTAGGAAAATTTCCAACATTTTCCTATTTAATTATTGTAAACCTAAATTAAAAAAATTATAAATACAGCCTATATAGGTTTCATACCAGTTTTTCTGCATAATTCGACCTCATGTAAACAGACCATACATTATTGTTTTCTTTTGAGTGATAATATATTATACAAAATATGTAGGCCTATCTGTTGCATTTACAACAGGTAGGAGAAGTCCTCTTATCATCAACAGTTTTCTGACATTTTCTAAAGTTAACTATATTTGAAGCCTGTTATCTGCCCCTGGCTAAAGATCACTTCTGAAAAGAAAAAAACAAAACGTTAATTTCCCGCGTGCTATGGTATTTGACAGTTCCCTTCAATTTCTTTGACGTTTACCACGCCCCTTAGCTCCGGGAATCCTGGGTTGTTTACCTTACTGCCACGGGTCAGGAATGGTATGGGCCGACAGACATCATATTCTTAACCCATGCTTATTCAACGTATTTTAGTAAGAATTCTTGTTTGAAGAGATTTAAAGGACAGGGAACGTGCCGCGCAAAACTAGCGTACACAACTCTACTGGTTGGAACTTGGACTGGAAAAGTAAGCCTCAAACTTAGCGAAGACAACCGCCATCACCACTCGAAGATTTAGCGAAGCTCCCACTTCCTGGTAAGAATACAGAACTTTGCTAGCTAGCAAGCTAACGACAGCTAGTTTCCAGCTTCCATACAACAACACGTGGGAGTTAGCAGTCTAGCAAACACTTGTGAAGGTAACAACGTTATTGCATGGAAAGTTTGAGCAAACAAAAACAGAAGCAGTACTAGTAGTTTACTTTTCATCATGCCGTAGTTAGTAGCAAGTTAGCTAGCCCGCTAAGAATCCAGCTGTTTCTCTGTCTTTAGAGTTAGCGCGTTGCTAAGGTATTTTCTGTCAAACGTTAGCCAGCTATTTAATATAGGTTATGTCACACAAAGTTTATGCTAGTTACAGTTAATATGCTAGCTAACCAATATAAATTAAAGTTTGTCAGTTAATTGTTCAGCGAAAGTCTTGCCAAATATTTTCACTTTTCCAAATGTTTTTTAGCCCTGGGTCCCTTAGGAATTTAATTTCTGTCTAGTCTGACGTCAGAATGGAAATACTGTGGTCGTTTTGTTACATAGAACAGTGACCATACATGTACCTGCTCATAAGCTTCATTTTTTGACTAACTTTCAGAATTGCTATTATTGTATTTTTGGGCATTATTTATATATTCCCCGTGACGTAATGTAGTGCTGCCAGGTGTCTTTTTTAAGTTCTCTTTTGCAGCAGTTTAACAGTATTTTTAATATATCTGTGACATTTTATTCATGTAACTTTTTAATTTATAGCACAAAACTTGTTTCTATATTATTGTATAATCTCGATAAGACTCATCATGCTGAAAACTACATAATATTGATCAGACTTGTAATGCAATACCAAGGTTGTTACTCTAAACATACGAAATTAATTTAATTTAGGCTAATTCACGCGTGTGATGATAATGGAATGGTTGTGCAGGGTCCAGCTGGGCTAGTAGATGGGCATCGCATTATTATTGTTCAGGTTGGATGCATTTTCCACCCTCTCCAGGGTGGAAAAAAACTACATAAAAGTGTGTCTCTGTCCTTTTTGTTTTCACGTTCCTGTCTTTGTTCAAGATTATGGTTTCATTTTAAATTACTGAAGTGAATGACAACGCTGCGAATATGAACGCAATTAAACATAGCAAGGGCAGTGATGATTATAAATCATTAATAACATAAATTGTTTATGTAGTTTTCACGCTAACTTGCAATAGTATTTATCCTGAAAACAAAAGAGCCTAGATTACAAGAAGGAGGATGTCATGTGGATAGGCTACACTGTTTTTCAGTGTCTATGTTCTGGAAGATTAGCAGAAGCATAGAGGCTGGATATGCATGTGCCATTGTCTTGGCTAGCTAGCAAAAATTGTGATTTACTTTGCTAGCTAGCTAGTTCACACTGAACAGCTGGATTTCATCACCTAATACATCTACAGTGGATATAAAAAGTCTACACACCCCTGTTAAAATGCCAGGTTCTTGTGATGTAAAAGAATGAGACAAAGATAAATCATGTCAGAACTTTTCCACCTTTAATGTGACCTATAACGTGAACAATTCAATTGAAAAACAAACTGAAATCTTTGAGGGGGAAAAATAAAAAACTCGCAATAACCTGGTTGCATAAGTGTGCACACCCTTAAAGTAATACTTTGTTGAAGCACCTTTTGATTTTATTACAGCACTCAGTCTTTTTGGGTAGGAGTCTATTAGCATGGCACATATTGACGTGGCAATATTTGCCCACTCTTCTTTACAAAAGCGCTCCAAATCTGTCTGATTGCGAGGGCATCTCCTGTGCACAGCCCTCTTTAGATCACCCCACAGATGTACAATTGGATTCAGGTCTGGGCTCTGCCTGGGCCATTCCAAAACATTAATCTTCTTCTGGTGAAGCCATGCTTTTGTGGATTTGGATGTGTGCTTTGGGTCGTTGTCGTGCTGAAAGGTGAACTTCCTCTTCATCTTCAGCTTTCTAACGGACGCCTGAAGGTTTTTTGCCAAAATTGCCTGGTATTTGGAACTGTTCATAATTCCCTCCACCCTGACTAAGGCCCCGGTTCCAGTTGAAGAAAAACAGGCCCAAAGCATGATGCTGCCACCGCCATGCTTCACTGTGGGTATGGTGTTCTTTGGGTGATATGCAGTGTTGTTTTTGCGCCAAACATACCTTTTGGAATTATGGCCAAAAAGTTCAACCTTGGTTTCATCAGACCATAACACATTTTCCCACGTGCTTTTGGGGGACTTGATGTTTGTTTTTGCAAACTTCAGCCGGGCTTGGATGTTTTTCTTTGTAAGAAAAGGCTTCCGTCTTGCCACCCTACCCCATAGCCCATTC
>JACXGI010007500.1:7219-31390 GCA_016801175.1 Esox masquinongy
CCGCTTTTGACACGTTTCAAATTCACCATTCCTTTGTCTTCTTCATTCCACATTAGTATTTAACCACTGTTTCACCCCATTGCTTCTTTTGAGGCCACAGCTAGCATTCCTTTCCCTATTCTTACCTTGGTGTATGAAAGTGCCTTTTTATTACCATGGTCACTAATATAGACTGCTCAAAGAAATTAAGGGAACACTTAAATCACACATCGGGTCTCGATGAAGGAAATATATTAAAGATCAAAATTTTTACTGTATATTGTGTAACTTGTTGAGAACAAAATGACATAGCAACGGTCAATGGAAACCAAAATCAACAACCAATTGGTTGGATTCAAACTCATACCAAAAATCAAAGTAAACAATTGAAATCACAGGCTGTTCCAACTTGCGTGAATTTCATTGCGGCAACTTATAATGTGACTCAGTAGTGTGTATGGCTCCCATGTGCCTGTAAGAACCACCGACAACGTCCGGGCACGCTCCTGATGGGATGGCGGATGGTGTCCTGATGGGATGGCGGATGGTGTTCTCACAGACCTAGATCAGGGCATCAGTGAGCTCCTGGACAGTCTGTGGCGCTACATGGCAGCGTCAGATGCACCGATACATAACGTCCAAGAAATTCTCAATTGGATTCAGGTCTAGGGAACGTGAGGACCAGTCAATGGCACAAATGCCTTTGTCACCAGGAACTGCCTACTCACTCTGGCCACATGAGGCTGGTTATTGTCCTGCACCAGGAGGAACCCAGGGCCCACTGCATCAGCATAAGTTCCGACGATGAGTCTGAGGAATTAATCCCAGTACCTAACAGCAGTCAGGGTACCGTTGTCTAACACACGGAGGTCTGTGCGACCATCCGAGGATATGCCTCTCCAGACCATCACTGACCCACCGCCAAACTGGTCATGCTTGAGGATGTTGCAGGCAGCATAACGTTCACCACAGCGTCTCCACACTCTTTCACATCTGTCACGTGCTCAGTGAGAACCTGCTCTCATCTGTGAAGAGAACGGGGCGCCAATGGTGGACCTGACAATTCTGATGCTCTCTGGCAATTGCCAATTGTGCTGCACGGTGCTGGGCTGTGAGCACAGGTCCCACTAGAGAACGTTAGGCCCTCATGCCACCCTCATGGAGTCTGTTTCTGACAGTTTGTTCAGAAACATGCACACCAGTAGCCCCCTGGAGGTCATTTTGAAGGGCTCTGGCAGTGCTCCTCCTGTTCCTCTTCGCACAAAGGAGCAGGTACCAGTCCTGCTGCTGGGTTGATGCCCTTCTACAGCCCTGTCCATCTCTTCTCGTGTAACGGCCCGTCTCCTGGAATCACATCCATTCTCTTGAGACTGTACTGGGAGACACAGCAAACGTTCTTGCAACGGCACGTATGGATGTGCCATCCTGGAGGAGCTGGACTGCCTGTGCAACCTGAATGGGCTGCAGGTACCGCCTCATGCTACCAGTAGTGACAAGGACACTAGCAAAATGCAGAACTAGAGAAGAATCAGTCAGGAAGGATAAGGAGAGCAATTGTCTGTGACCACCATCTGCAAAACCATTCCTTTTTTGGGGTTGTCTTGCTGTTGCCACTCCAGTGCACCTGTTGTCACTTTCATTTGCACCAAAACAGGTGACACTGATTCACAATCACTTATGCTTCCTAACTGGACAGATTGATATCCCTGAAGTTTAACTGACTTAACCCCCTGATAGACAACCACAAACTGATACCAGAAACCAATACATAATCTACTTTGTTTTAGCACCCACATTCAGGAAAACGTTTCTTAAGAATTTGTCTTGCCGGCAGTTTCTGTCTGTGTGTATGACTAAATGAAGACAACTGGATTCATCAACACCTTCCTCTTATTCCCTCATCCTGACAGATGTGCCAACGTGGCTGTTGAACTGCACTAGTCACTATAACCCCTCCTTAAACATTTTTCAGAGGGAGTTGTGCAAATAATGTAATTGAAGACCAACATTGTAATAAAATTAACAATGATTGCAACAAAATGTACTGTTTAGTCATTTAGCTGACACACAGGATGAATTGCACATTATTAATAGCATATATTTAGCACTATACATTTTTTACATACTGTGCACTACATAAATATGGTACAAATAAGCATTTATTTTGTGTATTGGATCAATACTCAAAGAGTTCGGAATTTAAATCAAACTCTAACTATGTGGTTTAAGTATTGATTCTTATCGTTTTTGTAGGGTACAGTAAGTGTGTACATATTGGCTTAACCATTTAGAAATTACAAGCCTTTTTAGACACTACATAATGCCCTTGTATAAGCGCACCAAGTAATCAGACAGTTTGCTTGCCCGGTGTTTTGGTTAATTAGGTGGATTCTGTGATATGCATTTGGCTGGCATTAGAGAGCTGTCAATGTGTAGTCTTGATTCTAAGCTTTGATTTCGCCTTTGGAGTCTGCAATTGGTGTCCCATACATGAGGACAAAAGAGGTGTCAGTGAAAGTCAAGGAAGAAATTATCAAGCTGAATTATCTTCAGCTTGATACAAAAACAATGATTTGGAACTAAGTAAAAAGAAGGAAAACTGGTGAAATCAGTGATCGCAAAAGGACTGACAGGCCAAAGCGGCCCTCTACAGTCGATGACTGAAGAATACTTACCATATAAAAAATAAAAGAACAACTCTAGACATACAGTATCAGGAACACTCTCCAGGAGGCAGGCGTAGTTGTCTCAGGCACTACCATCAGCAGAAGACTTAATCAGCAGACATACAGAAGCTACATTGCCAGGTGCAAATCAATAGTTAGATGTCCATGTTAAGTTTTGTTGGCCACTTCAGTGCCGTCATAGACAGGGAATGCCTGGCTTCTTATTAAATTAAACTGGCATAATCCATGTTATACTTTTAAGTGAACATCTATTGTGGATTTGTTCCCCAAATACAGTATCATCTGTTAAATATGATGAAGGGATGTTATGGCTTAGGCAAGTATGGCTGCCACTGGAACTGGCTCACTTGCCTTCATCGATGATGGAACTGGCAGCAGTTTAATGAAAAATGTTGTCTGCTAATAGGGAGACCCATGGTCCTGTAGTGTGTACAAGCTTCAACTGGAAGACAGTAAGAGTGTCTGCTGAAGAGTGGGATGGCACTGGAGATCTTGGTAGAGGTTGACCACCAGTGGTGAGAGAGTTCAGCTTGCATTAGCCTAGTGGACAATTTGTGTTGCAATCGCCCTCATGAGAGTAACCTGGAAAAATAAAGGTTAAGTTAAATAAATATACAGACAGGTGACAAATTAAAAGAAAAACATGAATTGAGATCCTTCATCTGTGTGTATACATAATCATTTAACACACACTTTTTTGTCTGAGAATATACATAACTGTGAAATATTACAGTCTCCTTTGACACTGCATTTGTAGCACTTTGAAAACCTCTCACAGTCCATGTGAATTTGGGACCAAACACAAACTTCAAGCTCAACAATGTGTGCTGGAATATGACTTTACCTTTTTGGTATCCTTGCTTGATTCGGCAATTTTGTCAAGCAACGGGTCATTGCAAAGACATGGATAGATGAATGCAGGACGAGGTTCTGTTCAGGCTCCATTCCGGGGGTCACGGTCTCTGTCATCACTCACCAAGCCTTTTAAGAATGTAATCAGTAGAGGGCTTGAACCGCACTGTGGCGAATGGTATCTTTCAGTATAAAGGAATGTGGTTAAATGGACGATGAAGTTACGCAGCACTAAATACTACGGGAACCTATTCAATCAAGACCATTCATTAAGTTTGCAAGTACCATTATAGCACCCCGTCCTTGATTCCTTTCGGAAGCCAGAGTAAATACTAATTTCCTAATTTAATAAAAACAAGCAGTAGTATTTTCTTGAATACATTCTGGTGACCATTAACTTTTGTAAGACACTCTTTGCTAAATTTCTGTGACCACTCTTAGCCATAGCTCAAGGTTTTATAGCCATTTTGGCAACGGTACTTTCAGTATGACACCTTTTGGTACAAGGCTGTTTAGTGAAAATGTTGTAACTTCCAGTTCCTCACTTTTCCACCCCTAATTTTCCCTCTCAAACCACACATTTCTGGAAAGGAGTGGTTCCATATTATTTCCATTCATAGGCCTATAGCTGGATAATTTTGGCAAAATATACCATTATATGCTCCGTGCTTGCAAGTAAGAAAGCAGAACTAGGATTGCGCAATCTACTGTGGTACTGATCTATAGTAAATAGATGTACTTACATAATGAATGCATAAGCATGAAATAAAGCCAGGTTGCATTGTTCATCCAGGTTGGAAATTAAAATAATGTACACTACCAACTACGATTGAGGATATATTGTAGTTTAGGATCAATTTTGCTTGACATTAAACGTTGACCACTAAAATTTCTAAAAAAAAATCGAAATAGGCTAAACTACTAAGCCTATTCAAAGGTCAATATTTACATAGATGTCACTCCAGATGTAGCCTACAGTACTCTTAAAGCCGGTTTTGGATTAAAAACTGAGGAACCATTTATGCCCGTTTTAGACTTCTTGTAATGTACAGACAGGGGATGGAAGTGACAGGTTTTAAGCTATTTGTTGGGAATTGTATTGTTGGAAACTTTGTAAATTTTGAGACTTCTCTGACGCTTACAGTGGTTTTCATGACCCCCTATTTATTATTTCACAACTTCGTGCAAAATTACCTTTATAGGCTACACTGAAAGTTATAAATCTTACCTCGTGTAGTATTTTGGATGGAGCGTCTTTTTCTTGGCACTTCTGCCTTGACAGTCCAAAACTGCACAGCGTGACGGAGCAGGGATGTAATTTGAGAGAGGGGTAGCCTATCATTAGCCAAAACCAAGCGCGGCGCTTGAGAAATCCAGATGTTGAAATTGAGGTTCAGCGTTTCGTGGGGCACTTTCAAAACGTTCGCAGTTGGATGCGTTTCCTAAACTGCTCCATTGTGGAATCTTTGTGGGAAATATATGCTTAAAAATAAAGGAACGTAGCTTTTTAAAAACGTGTCAAGCTCATGTGACGATTGTTTGTGGCTGCGCTTTACACGAGGAGAGCTGAAAGAAGACCTAAAAATATCTCAAAGCTTGGGCTAGTACTTTCGGTCTGTTCGCTTTTGGATACATGCCTTGTACGTTTAAAAATGTTTGTGATTGGTGAGGGAATTAAATATATACTTTTTGCGCTCTAAAGGAAAGCATCTTCTGTTCACGAATTGCCAAGAAGTGGGTAGCATGGCTTTTCTTCACTTCATAATAGCTGCTGGGATGTTTTCATTACCCCTATGCAATGCATTTTTTAAGGGACCTCTCTATCCCGAGATGTCTAATGGCACTTTCCATCACTACTTTGTGCCGGACGGTGACTATGAGGATAACGACGATCCTGAAAAATGTCAAATGCTTTTTAAAATGACAGACGACCGAAAATGCGGTCTTGAGGAGGACCACGATTCGGTCATTCGAGATGATTTCACGATCATCAAAAGACAAATCGAAGACGCCGCCAGAGTGCTGGAGGGAATCGGGAAAAGCATCTCGTTTGACTTGGACGGAGAGGACAGCTATGGAAAATATTTGAGAAGGGAGACCACTCAGATTGGTGAGGCATTTACAAACTCTGAGAAGTCTCTGTTAGAACTGGAGGTGAAATTCAAACAGAGTCAGGAGAATGAGCTGAAGGAGGAGCACCGCATAAACGACGACTTTCTGAACATGGTTGTCCACACAAGGGACATGCTAAAAGAGACACTGGACATCTCTGTTGGGTTGAAGGATAAGTACGAACTTCTCTCTCTCATCATTCGAAGTCACGGGACTAGGCTGAGTCGACTGAAAAATGAATACATGAAAGTTAAACATGGGTAAGCTACAAAGCCTAGGCCTAGCTATAGAAGAAGCTATACAAAAATATATGCACCAAATGATGTTGTAATTCATTCTTTTTATAAAAACAGAGGGACAACATGCAGAGAAAGAAATGTTACCAGTGTTTTATTTATTAAACAAATACAATAGACTTAGTAGTGTTTCGAATATCTGGGTTGAGATATATTTAATTGACAATGCTGTCAGTTAATTTAGTTTATCAATGGTTTACTTCTGGCATTATTTGGGGATTTGCAATATGGCTGGGTTGGGTTAATATGATTTGGTTAAAGTGTCTATGCAATTAAGCATTTTCGATGCCTTTTTTAAAAAGGGTGATTTTAAAGAGGCCTATTATTCAGCTATCTACGAATTCAAAGTGTTTTCCCACATAAGAAATTAACTGATGTTGATTGTGATGACGTTGACTAACAGTTGCAACAGGTGTTATTTATAATGTGTCATATAGAACCCATCTGGCAGTATGTTTCACTCAGAAATATTCCTTCCAGTTGAGTGAATTTTTGCAGGAAATTATTGAAAAGTTTACAATACATCCCTATTCTCATGTAAATTTTTCATGTACATAGCTTTAAATAATAGCCTACTTTGCACAGTTTTTTGTTCTAAACGTTTAAGGTTGTGACTTATGGTTTTCATATCTCTTTTCCATTTTGTGGAGGTAATATAATTTGGGGAAATGTTCAGAGCATGTTCTTGAAATAAATACTGTGAGTGTCAATATCTATGTGACAGAAGAGCATAATTGTATTCATTCTTGTTTTATATGTTTCAATATTGAAACATTTTGTTTCTTTATAACATTATATATTGTATATGGCAAAAAGTTAAAAAAAAATACTTAAGACTGCAGGCAGCACTCATGGATTTCAAACACTGATGTCTGTGGCAACATTCCTGAGAGGTTGTGTCTGTTCCGTTTTTAAATAAAGATTTTGTGTTTGAAGTTCTATGGTGTTGGGACACTTAGTTATTATTGATAAGACCAAAGTACAGCTGGCAGAAACAGTTTGCGCAGTGTTCTAGGTCACATGGTAGTTAACGTAACAAAGCTTCTAAGGGCTCACTTCAGTGCCTTTAATGCTCGCCAAGAAGTATTTAATTACAAGGCTTTGAGTACTGCTGTGAGTAAACTTCTGAATGTGTGTCATTCACACATGCACAGAGAGAGACTTGTGTATACTCCTACCAAATACCTATGCTTTGCTCAGTGGACTAAAGCAGTTTTGGTCTCACAGATAGTCTAGGATATTAAGCTGTTAGGGCACAGGGTGAGTTAACATTTTCTCACATTGTCTCACTGTTCTCTCACAGAACTTTACTCTACACATGTGGTAACAGTATACTTTCATCAAAGTATTCAACATAATGGAAATACCTGGCAACCAATAGTATAGTAAGATAATTAGTATGCTATTATCATGTAGGTATTTTTTAGTAATTTCTGAGTCAATTCCAATTAGCTATCAGTAACTAAACTTTTAACTATAACTGGGTGACAATGACTCTAGTCAGCCTAATAGTCTCTATTCTCTACTAGCCTGCAAGTAGCCTGACATAAGTCACAGGATCTGGATATGCAAAATAGGAATACGTGTGAATACTGTTTATAGATGTACTTTTACCATTTCTTTAGTTAAACTATGTTATCCTGGTATTTATGATCCTTAGGTATTGATTATCATGGGAACAGAATTAAAATCTATTTTCTGATGATGTTTCTACTTCTTGGAAGATTCCAATGCAACGATGCAAGCCAGGGACTCATTAATCATGTAATAAGACAGAGTACATGCTGATTAAAGTCTACGATACATAGCATTGCACACAGAGCCAATCTACACGTAAGTTTAACTGCAGGGGGAAATGGCTGCAGGTCAAAATTGTAATGACAAACTGAAAAGCTGAGAGGTATAGAGGGATGGCTCTGTTATTCTAATTATGTTAACAATGTTTCGCATTGTATCTTAATCCATTTTTCAAACTTCATATTGGGACACTACAGCCCTGGTCTGTGGCTATCACTAAATACATTGGCTATGATGTTGATGTCACCATGTAGAGCAAATGTCACTGACCGCATCATCTTTCATGCCCCCACGACGACAGTGGTTATTATGTCACACGCCCAAGCGCTAAACCTAACCTTTCCCCTAGTTCCACAGTGCGTTTTTATAGGCGCGTCATTGATGAAGCACTTTCAGAAGTCCCGAAGCTTACGAAAAATATTAAAGGTAAATCTGTTTCTCTCAATTATTTTTTACTTTCTATTATTTAGATAATATATTGTTTTTTGCCGGTAAAGAGCGTGTTGTTGACACTGGCTGGAGAAACAAGGTAAAGTTAGCTCCACCCGCGAGGCTGTGTTCGTATAAATATATGGGATATTCGCTAACGTCAGCAAATGCTACCTTGATTCAAACATTGCTACAAGCTTTTCGTTAATCACTGAATTAATTTCAGCATGCGAGATTCTGGTTTTATGACGATGTTGTCGTGGGATGCTACATGAAATGGTTATAGCTACAACATAACCTGGGCAGAGATAACGACGTTACACAAGCGTTAGTTAGCTACTAAACATAGCTATCGTTCCGACGCGCACATTAACATCCAAATAGTTAAAAGCAAGACACTTCTTTGTGAACTTACTGAAATCCGGGAATACGGTTATCTATTAATTAATATGCGCACAATTGCTTTCTGTGTGGTTCAAGGCTGGTTCCTGAACGCTCGCTTCATGGCTGTATTTCAATATTATCCTTCTCATTTCCTCTCTCATCTCTGGTCACCTCCTTCTCAATTCTGAGAAGAGTAGAAGATCAGAGGGGGAGGGACGTCTTGCTTTCTCACCCAATGGGTTTTGAGAAGGAGACAAAGATAGAGGAGGCAAGGAGAATGAAAATGAGAAAAGGCCCCAGTCTTTTACCTTTCACCTAAATTCCAAAACGAGAACATGTATTGTGGGAATGTTTCTGGCAAAATGTGTTTCTCTTCTGAAGTTCTTAGCATTGTTACATGTTTTTTGCAATCAGTGTTGAATATAAAAGGTTGCATAGTCCTTTTCTCTTAAATCAGTGTGTGATATATGCATCAGATGCATATAGTATTAAACATGCAATTAACATAATACTAGCATACAAGGTTATTTCCCAATTAGGAACCAGCATATTGGATGTTTGAAGGAACTGACCATTCTAAATTCTATGATTATTTACTATTGTTTAAATTAGAGTTCCTGGACAGAGTTCCCGGACACAGCACTTAGCCATGATTTATTGGCAATACATCACAAACCCCGAGATGACTTATCGCGCTTAAAAAACTGGTTACCAACAAAATTAGACCAGTAAAAAGTGATGTTATGTCATACAAGGGGTATAGAATCTCCATGGCTCCATAGCCATGGCAATCAGCCAATCAGCATTCATGATTCAAATCACCTGGAAACCTAAGGAACTTAATCAAGGTACGTATCTTCTCTTTTATTGTATATCCTCTGGGGACCAGGACACTGTAGGCTTTTTGTGTCCTGGGAATTAAAGCCCCCTGTGGCATGCAATTGCAGTGGGGGCACTTATTGGGTGCCGGGATGCTGTTTGTGTCCTTGGTGCGCAAGAAACAAAGTCCTCTGGAAGTCCCTGGCGTGTTTTCAGTGGGGCGTAGTGTGTTCGGGGAGTCCTCACCCCCTATTCCTGTGAGGCTTGCATACTGGAGACCTGGCCTCACGGTTGAACCTGTGAGGCATAGCCCAAGTTTTTTAGCTGAGACAGACACCATACTATAAAATTGACCCCGTATAGACTTTTATGTCAGAATGTTCTTTGAGAGAGTTACAGTTTGTTGTACACAATGTTCTAATTTTGTTGTGTTTTAATCATGACGCCATGGGGAGATAATAATGGTCTGGTTGGTTCACCCACGGGTCAAAAGCCAGTTCCACTATGTGTAAAACCATGGCCTTACAGCTTCAATAGATGGCACTAGCCTACTGGGGCGGACTGGGACAAAATTCAGCCCTGGAACTTTAGCGACACCAGGCCACATTACCACGCCTGCACATCCCCACCCACAGACACACACATTCGCTACTTACATTTGTGTACAGATGTTAGTGCTATTAAAATATTATATAAGCAGTACAGTTATTTAAACCTTTAATCTATTAGTGACTGGTAGACAATGCTCACTACTTTTTAAAGAGCACATATTTATAACAAATGCACACACAGTACAATATGTAAAAAAACAATGACTGTTCGTCTGAGTCTGTTATATAGCTGTTATGTGCTGTCTGTCTATGCATTTTGTCTGCTGTCACTGTCTTGACCGTCATTCAACAGTATGTTTTTCTTTGTTGTCACAAAGAACAACTTGGTTTGTTTGGTCCTACTTGTTCATCTCTGTTGTCATTCTCTATGAACTTTGTCTGTCTGTCTGATTCTCCTTGTTCCTCTCTGTTCTCACTCTGTGAACTTTGTCTGTCTGTCTGATTCTCCTTGTTCCTCTTTGTTGTCACTCTCTGTGAACTGTGCCCGTCTGATTCTCCTTGTTATGATGTACAGTTTAGTTTAAATGTATCTACATGTAGATATCATTAGGATTATTGTCATATGTGTTCCCCTCTAGTGTTAACTACAAAACCAAAGTACATCACTGTTGTATCACTGTTTTCTTCCTGCCTCTACCACATTCCACTCTGTCTCTGCTAGGCCTACATTAGCATCCTTCCTCACAGCACTCGTACTAGAAGACCAAGGGACTGTGGCTGTAGTGATTCCAGCAACATCCTAGTTAATGAACACAGAAAAAACTTTTTTAATACATGCATGCTATGTTCCTATTGACCCGTAACACTGTTAAGTAATTTAGAAACAAGTGGCTGGTTGTCAAAGCCTATTTGTCACATGCCCATAGTGTAGGATATTAACGTTGCAGTGAAATGCTTTCTTACAGTCTGCTCTCAACACTGGAATACACATGAATACACAAGTAATCATGAAAAAGGCAATAGGAACGTATATATAGGAATGTGCAGAATAATATAGAAAATAAATACTACAAAATATGCAAAAACGATGAATAGTAGCAGCAGTAATAATTGTGTGTGTGTTTTTTGTGTACATCAACAGTCTTTAAAATGTTTAAATCATTTATGCTTTGCAGTTATTTGTGAATTAAATTATGTTAAAGTGTTTGTGTGTGCTAGTGTGAGCTGCGAGTGCATGCATGTGTGCAGTTTAAGGGTAGGTGCGTGAGTGTGATCTGTGTGTGTGTGACACGCATGCACAGGTACCTCATATCTTAAGGGATCATTAAGGGTTAGTTAGAGCCACAGTGTTAAGAAACTGGCAGCATGTGTTAGTGTGTCTCATTGTTGTCTTCCTACCTCCACTGCACTTGACTCTGGTGCAGAAGCTGGTCTGTCTACACTGGGCCCAGCAACATTCTAGTTGTGAATAGATGAACACACAATTCAGACTAAAGAGAACATAAGTAAGCCTTTGAAGCCTATGTTCCACTCTACATGTGGATTAATTACAACCTGTATGTGTAACGTCTGCACCACGTGGCACAGCGGCTCCCCTTCCTCTCCGGCGCTCCACCTTGCCGGTGTACTAACCACCGACAGGAGAGTGATGGCAGCAGCACATCCCGAGGACGCACTTGTTTCCAATCACTGTTTAGTTGTGTTTATATTCTGTTGTTCACCCACCGCACCTCACAGCTTATTGTTTGTCTGTTTGTGACCGTGCTGGTGTGACTATATAAAGAAAACATTTGAATAATTTGTTTTGTTTCTTTTTCCTTTTTGCGTCTCTTTTACACACTTGTTATACTCGCACCATCACAGTATGTGTGAATTTATTCAATGTTTTATTTTAATACATGGCTAGTTACTTGTGTTCAATGTAATGTTCTGTACAAATGTTTACAGTAGTAGACGGCTATTGCTACAGGTTACGTTTTCAACATATCAACTACAGGTGCATCTCATAAAATTTGAATATCATGGAGAATCTTCATAATATCATTCTTCATAATTCAAATCAAAAAGTGACACCTTCATATATTCTAGATTCATTACACATAAAGTGAAACCTTTCAAGACTTTTTTGTTTCAGTCTTGATGATTACGGCTTACATCTCATGGAAATCAAAAATCCAGTATCTCAAAATATTAGAATAAAAAATGTATAATACAGATGTTAACCTGAAAAGAGCTCTAATCAGCTAATTAACTCCCTGAGCCTTCAGTACACACAACCACAATCACGGGGAAGACTGCTGACTTGACAGTTGTCCAGAAGACACTCATTGACGCCCTCCACGAGGAGGGTAAGCAACACAAGGTCATTGCTGAAAGGGCTGGCTGTTCGCAGAGTGCTGTATCAAAGCATATTCATGGAAAGTTGACTGGAAGGGAAAACTGTGGTAGGAAAAGGTACAACAAGAAATAGGGATGAGTCTCAGACACAGCACTCGAATCACAGACACAGCATTCAAAAATTGTTAAATTAATTTTAAGCATTTGGCAGCATCAGACTTGAGAGCTCTTTTTTGGCTTTATCAAACTTTTTCAACACCTCCTTTCCTTTTTTTGCGGTCAATTATCTAGTTATCGTTTTCTGTTCTGACAATATTAACCTAGCTTTACTGACAATCAGCTCGCGTTGTACTCTCGCTGATGATGCGTTTGACTTTGACAGAAAGTCCCAATTTGTGCAACCTCTGATCGGGCCGGCCCATCTTGGGACCAGGCCGGCCGATGCGCCCACTGGGACAACTGCTTAATATGGATTATTACAACCACAGTGAAATTGTTCAAGTGATGAAAACCCGTCCTATGCGCCACCGGCCTGTAAAAATAATTTATTTATATATATATATTTAAAAATAAATCTGACCAGCCCACCTCAGAAAAGATAGTCTGGCCCCTCGGGCATTTGCCAGAATTGCCAGATGGCCAAGTGTGTCAAACTAAAACCAGCAATGTGCATTTTTAAAACATCTCAAATCATTTGATGGTAAAAGAAAGAAATATAAAATAAAACAAGAAGCTTACTCCAGGCCAACGTGTCCTGACCTGTACCCTCATTAACCTTTGGAATATTTATGTTGACTCGGAATCCAGAGTGCACTGTTCTGATGTGTTTTCATGGCATTTAAATGTAATGTCTTTAGCCTTTGGAACATCAGATAAACTTAATGATGTCTTAGTTTCCTTGGCAGTGAATTACTGTGTTGAAGTTCACTGGCACTTGCCTGGTTGTGTTGTTTCGTCTTGTTTTATGAGGCATTTCATAAGAGCAGGTGACTCAAGGCATAATAAACCAAATTGCCGTAAACACACATTGAGACTTCAAACTCATATAAAACTGCCTTTCTGTGTTTTCTTCTGCCAGGTTTCTGTTCTGGAGACGCAGGTTTCGGTTCAAGGATGTGGACAACCACTCTAGCACGATGCACCCTGCAGACCATGCTCAAACGAAGCAACTCTGTCTTGGCCTGCCATACCTTGAGGGCTGGGGGTAGGCCTGGATGGCCAGTCGCCACATCTTCATCTACTTCTCTTCGCACAAACTGGAGGCAGCTCCGTGAGCATGGGACCCAGGCAACCGCCCGACTCCCCTTCACCCCCCTATGGACCAGCACTGCAGTGAAGCAGGTCCGAGGTTTGGAGCAGGAAAGGCTGCTGGAGGTGGAGTGGGAGGATGCCGGACAGAGTCTGTACCCATACACGTGGCTTAGAGACAACTGCCAGTGCCCGGTGTGTACCCTGCAGTCAGCCCAGGCACGCAGCCTGCAGCTCTCCCAGCTGGACATCCACACTGGTGTGGACCAGATCCAGTTAACTGACAACAAGGTAACAGATCTCAGATAAGCTTACCTTTCCTCAATTCTAAATGGAGTTATTACAAAGGGAAATTTAAGACGGACCTTGTATCACTGTTAAACTACTAACACTTCTCTGGCTCCACTTAAGCCTTTTTTTACATGAGATGCCAATTTTATTGTATGAACTGTTAACTGCCTTTGTGAGAAAGTTAGGCGTGCTCATGTAAACTCTTAACTAATGTCTGTGGTTGCCCTTAGGTGTCCATAGTGTGGCCTGACCAGCACACCAGTGAGTTTGACCCAGAATGGCTGAAGAAACGATGCTTCTCCTCCGCTGCCAGACAAGCCCTGCAAGAGGAGCTCTTCCTCAATGGTAAGATTTATGCCTAAGACTGCAATATTGCCTGTCCCACAATGATCAAGATAATTTGTTCCTTTGATTATTGAATTTTATTCAACCCCTAACTGGTGGGGCTGTTATTAGGTGTGTCAAACCTACGGTACATAGGTTTTATAATAAAGGTTAAAAATGAAATTAGACCTATATCTATGTGAACTGAATGACAGAATTAAAAGCTAGACAGCCAGGGAGCACAGGAAAAATGGCAACCCTCACAGACGCACAAGATAAACATGACTGACTTGGCTCTATTAGTTTGGACTATACAGAAAAAATAAGCGTTTATGATCAAATAAACATAATCTCAACCCTTTTTCAATGCAACAAATCAAAACAAATCTCACTTTGCAAGAATGAGCCTGTGATTCTTTTGGAGGCTGAGCCAGAGCACATTGGAGTAGAATTCTATTGACAGTAGCTTATGAGCTGTCTTTCCAACATCCTAGTCTAGGGGATACGCTTTTCAGATGAGAGTTAAGCCAAAAATAAAAACTAATGGATTATAGTGTCTGAAATGCATCAGAATGGTAATGGGAGTTCTATACATTAGGGAATAATTGAGTGTAGAAAAGAAGACATGCATTGTTTTGAATTGCAATATTGATGTGTCCTTTTCAATCTAGTTGCTCAAAACTGTTTGAAAGATTAAGTCAGGTTTGTAGTAGTGAAATAGAATGCACTCTGTATGTGCCTACTGCTAAATAGCGGACATTTGTGAATACTCACGTAACTCTGTTTCTAGTGTCAATGTAATCAGTGGGACTTTTTCATGAGAGATATGCCGTGACCTGGGTTTGAGGAAGTCTATTGTACTTGAAGTCTGTTGTTTTTTTTCAATTTTGTCAGCAAGGAATTATAACTTTTCAGCACAGCCCTATGGACCCTTTTTGAAAACAAAATGCGGCAACCGAGGCAAACTGAGTTCTGACACCCCTGGTGTCTGGCATAAATAGTGTGTTGTTATTCTCTTCTTTTTCTCACTCTCTCTGCTTCTCTTTCATACGCAGGCACACACATACACACACACACACACACACACACACACATACAGTATGCCAATTCTCTGTCATACTGAGTGTCAGTTCTATTTCTGGCCATCCTAGTCCAGCAGTAGCTGACTCCCACAGTTCTCTGAAGACCCAAGAGATAATTGCTTTTGCTTTTTGAAACATCCCTGAAGGCTTTGTCTAAAAAATACAAGTTATGTTTCTGTACACTCACATAAACCATGAAAAATGTTGGGGAATATTTAAATATTTATTTTGGTATTTGCCATACTATTTGTGCCAAACTTTTTTGAAAAAGATATGCTACAGGCCAAAAGTTGTTGAGGAAAACCTTATTTATAATACTAACTGTACCTATAGTTTAAAACTATTTGCTTGTACGGATACAAGGCATCTAAATTACTAAAATGTAAAGATTGCCAGCTGAATGGATAGTGAGTTGGCTAGCACAGAATAATTCCGGTAATAACGGTGACATTTCGAGTAAGGTTAATTCACACACATCTGCGTACTGTATGAGATACGCAAATGCAGCTGTATTTACACCTCAATAAACTCCACATTTCAAAGTTGCAATAAAAAGCGGAGCTGCCCGCATTTCAACCGAGGAGACGAGAGGGCGTGTCCACACGTGGTCCTGAAGGACCTACAGGGTCGAATGGCTCCTGCTTTGTCTCCACTCTAGAGCGATTAAAGGCTGTGTGTGGATAATCAAAAACCTCGCTTCTCTCCCTCCTTCAGTATGGATGTAAGAGCCCCCCCCCCGCACACACTTACATACACAAACACGTGCAGGGTTTCTGTTCTCCAACTGTTGCCAGGTCAGCACCAGGAGTGCTCCAACCAGACAGTTCAGCTCATGTTCTGTCTGGCTCTGTGCGCTTTCTGTCTCTTTCTCTTTATTTATCACACACACACAAGCTCAAACGCACGCATGCACACACTTAGTTCTGTGTGCCCCCCACCCGTCTGGCTTTAATTAAATCCTGAAATTCCTGCTTGCTGAAAAAAACCTGGAAATTTCTACATTTTTAGATGGATGGACAGGGAATAAATGTTCACTTCTGGAAGTTTGGTTTACATCCCTACCTAGCCCCCTTCTATAACTCTGTTACTCTTTTGTTTTCTGTTCAAAACTAACAGACACTCCAGGTCTGAATATTTATATGCACGACTGTAAGCCACTTTGGATTAAAGTTTCTGCTAAATGGTGTGTATTATATTATTATTACATTTTCCTTTTCATAGAATACTGTTAAGTTTACAGGCCCATGCTTCCCTGTTAAAGAGTTCTGGATTGCAAAAGTGTAGAAAACGGTGGAAAATGTGAGGTCAATATGATAGCATGAGCTGTGTAGGTGTTACTCAGAATAAATACCATGTCACTTTGGTTTTTCCCTCCTGCCAAGTGTAGGAATTGACGGGATATTGACCGCCTTCAGTTTCCTTTATCACATACATCGATGAACCATAACATCATGACCATCTGCCTAATATTGTGTAGGTCCTCCTTTTGCCACCAAAACAGCCCTGACCCGTCAAGGCATGGACTCCACTAGACCTCTGAAGGTGTGATGTGGTGTCTGGCACCAAGACGTTATCAGCAAATCCTTTAAGTCCTGTAAGTTGCGAGGTGGGGCCTCCATAAATCGGACCTGTTGGTCCAGCACATTCCACAGATGCTCGATTGGATTGATATCTGGCGAATTTGGAGGCCAAGTCAACACCTTGATCTCGTTGTGTTCCTCAAACCATTCCTAAACCATTTTGCTTGGTGGCAGGGCGCATTATCCTGCTGAAAGAGGCCAATGCCATCAGGGAATACCGTTGCCATAAAAGGGTGCACATGGTCTGCAACAATGCTTAAGTAGGTGGTACGTGTAAAAGTAAACTCCACATGAATGGCATGACCCAAGGTTTCCCAGCAGAACATTACCCAAAGCATCACACTGCATCCGCCTGCTTTCCTCCTTCCCATAGTGCATCCTGGTGCCATGTGTTCTCCAGGTAAGCGACACACATGCACCCAGCCATCCACGTGATATGAAAGAAAACATGATCCATCAGACCAGGCCACCTTCTTCCATTGCTCCGTGGTCCAGTTCTGATGCACATGTGTCCATTTTAGGTGCTTTTGGCTATGGACAGGGGTCAACATGGGCACCCTGACTGGTCTGCGCCTACACACCGCCATATGCAACAAACTGTGATGCATTGTGTGTTCTGACATCTTTCTATCAGTACCAGCACTAACTTTTTCAGCAATTTGAGCTACAGTAGCTCGTCTGTTGGATCGGAACACAAGGGCCAGCTTTCGCTCCCCACGTGCATCAGTGAGCCTTGGCCACCCATGACCCTGTCGCCGGTTCACCGCTTTTCCTTCCTTGGACCACTTTTGATAGGTATTGACCACTGCAGACTGGGAAAACCCCACAAGGGCTGCAGTTTTGGAGATGATCTGACCCAGTCGTCTAGCCATCACAATTTGGTCCTTGTCAAATTCGCTCAGATCCTTCCACTTGCCCATTTTTTTTCCTGCTTCTAATACATCAACTTTGAGGACAGAATGTTCACTTGCTGCCTAATATATCCCACCCAGTGGCAGGTGCCATGATAACGAGATTATCAGTGTTATTCTCTTCACCTGTCAGTGGTCATAATGTTGTGGCTGATCGGTGTATATTTCTATTTCATTAATGTAAACACCATATAAAGTAGTGGGAGCGAAGCCAGTGTAGAAACTCAACAGGGATTCAATTTGATCCCTCGCTCTTGGGGGGGCATGTGTAATCCGGTACGACTCGCCCCCAATCATTTTCAATTATAATCTGTTCACCAGCCTCTACTGCTGCTGTCAAAGTGTTCAGCACGTTAGATTCTAGTCCAGAGGAAGTTGCTTTTACACTCACACATCATGGTTGAGCTTTGCGGCGTCCGTATGTGAAACAACTTAATAACTTGAGACCTTTCGGCAAAAGGTGAAGTCTGTGTGCAGTCCTGTTCAGTTCCCCTCCCCTGCCTTCCACCACATGGAATACTAATTAAATGGAACCTGGGTTGAAGTGGTTGCTTGGAGCCACTGTTTAGACCAAACTAAACACTTGAGAAACCAATAGCCCTCTTGTTCATTCACACCCTGCAACTGAGGGGACCTTGTTTTCACTAGACCTGGATTTAAACAGAATTTGGTGCTTAGCAAGTGAGATTTGTGGGTATGTTGTTGGTTTCACTATTCCAGGGAACCTTATGTAGGCTATAAACTGAATTCATAAGTTGTGTAAAGTATATAATCAAATGCTCAAGAGACTGTGCACAAAATAAATGCTTGTTTTGTGCACAGGGATATTGGAGTCTACAAGCAATGTTGTAGAATGTTCGAACTCACCTCGTGTATGCAGTTATAAAGCCTTTATACTGGTGCTATCAAGTCCCTTGTGGAAGTGGCAGTATTTGAATGCTGGAGGAGGATAAGGACTACCTTTCTGTGGGTAACGTAGTGTTGTTCTTCTTTTCCAGCCAGCATACTTTGAGCCTTTCACCTTCCATGAGGTGACGAAGGCATAGCAGTGTTGGCTGGTCTTCATTTGAAGATTATACTACAAAGCAAGAGCGATGACTACCCTGCCAATATAATAAAATGAAAGATAAGCTTGAAATGGGAATGGGCTAATTGATTTAATAACCATAAACAAGTACTGTATGAGAGTTCACTTTTCTTAATTAACCCTAAATATTTCATGTTTCATCTGGTTGTTTATCAAAGTAAACTGGCCTATTGATCCTGCTTTTTAGTAAACCCCTTTGTAGTCTCAGTTGACTACTGCTAGTAAATGTGTCACACTAAGTGTCTTCTATTTAGTACCTGACTACTGCATCACTCTCTCTTTCCTGTAGCGCAGTGTGGATCAGCTCCCCTGGCATCACTTCCTAACATTCCTTCATGAAATGAGCAGGCCTGTCCTTAAAAATCAGTTTTGTTGCCATTACATATATCTTTGATAAAATTTTAGCAAGAAAGACATGTTTATAAATGGTAAGAAAATATACAAAATAGGCTAGAATTTCCATGAAGTTAATTACTAAGCCAAACTAGTAATGTTTTTATTACCTTCCCTGTGTATTGAATTTATTGAGTTTGCTGTCTAAAATGCTTTCACCAGCTCAATTAGCAAACTGTCCAATTTTGAATGTTATGATAATTTACCTGACTTCTTGCGTGTAAATTGGTCCGAGTTAGGCCTCATGGGACTTGATTGGTTACTGCTCATCCAAGCTGCAGCTGATAAGTCTTTCCTCTGACCTAATGGGAGTCTGTGTCTGTCTCAACTCATCTGGTCTGTATTTAAAATCCCTCTAGATCTATGTGCTCTGGCGTTGGTACGTGAGAACGCATCCGAAAAAACAAGGCTCCTGGAAACATAGCTGTGGTCCTGCATCGATGGAAAAACATGCGTCTTTTCCTTAAACCTCCCCACTTCCATGAAAGCACACACTTCATTTATCAGAGTACACACGTCATTTATCAAGGAGATGAATCTCCCCCACTGAGCACATGCACAGCCGGCGTGCGCATGCATATATACATACACACACACACACAAACACGGTATGCAACAATGGACATATAACCAGGCCTGCATAGTATAGCTCAGTTCTGCTTAAGTCAGCATGCTATTATTGCTGACTCTGTACAGGTCTTCCTGATCTATAAAAAGTACCATGGGGCAGAAGTAGGGAGTATGGGTCAGTTTGATATCAAGAGACTTCAAGCTTTCCAGTGAAAACACAGTAGTGATGTGCAGTTCGCGAACGATTCGTTCGTTTTGAACAAATCTTTTTAGTGACTCGGGACTCACGAGTCCTTTTTTTTAGGGACTCGTTCAATTGTATCGTTCATTCGAACGTTTGACAGCGGATTTCTACATGATCACTTGCTTCTAGTGATGAGCATTTCGGCTCTTTTCAGGGAGCCGGCTCGTTCAGCGCAGCTCACCAAAAAGAGCCAGCTCTTTTGGCTCTTAAAAAAATATGTTTTGTATTTTTTCAAGTCAAACAGTTTGCGATATTTTGACTATGATTGGTGTTAAAACAATTCTAATAAAAATGTTTAAATGAAATCATACACTACCTTAACCACAATGTATTTAAATGCATTGGTTTGTTATGAAAAAGAATGCTATGAAACATTTGCGTTTAAATGTTTAACTTTTTAGTATATATGAAGAAAGTGCATATAAATCTAACCATTCAAAACGAATACAAATCTGAACAGCATAATTTGAATGATTTGGACCTGTGAACTGTGTGTCCCATAGAAAGGATAGACATTTTTGAGAGGCAACTTGGACATTAGGTAGCACTTATTGAAATTGAAAGTTTTGCACTGTATGGTCATTTTATGCATATTTTATTACATTGTACTGTATGCACAACATGCACTCATTCAGGCCTATTTATCTATGAGAATAAAATAGACCGCTGATTCATAACAAACTAAGTGAAAATGAGTGTCAGTGCGTGAACTTGTTCTTTCCTCCATGATTTTCGACGGTGTGTAATTGGTTATGGAAGCATTTTGCCCAGCTTCTTTAGTTAAGTGTCCAACAGCCTGTACAAATGATGTCCGTGATTGTAGGTGTTATTTACGGTAACGAATGCATTCAAAAATGTTATTGAAGACTGATATCAGCCTGCGTGGTCGGGCCTTAGTACTGTTAAACTACAACAACTTTGCCTATTTTGTGCAAAATGTCACTTTTGTTTTGCTGTTTTGAACACCCCTTGATTACCTACTATAAATTAGCATGTAATTCAATGCAATTCTTTATTTTCTGTGAAGTTTAAACAAATGACTCATGATAATTAGCCATCCGATCTCTGTCCGTGATGCTAAAATATGCGTCAAAATAGATACGATGAAAGGTGTTTTCACGGCTCTCTCCAAGTTGCACTTTGGTGCGGTTTATACGTGACTATGAACGGGGAATTACGGCAGTCTGAGCAGACAGAACGAATGTGTGTGCTTGAGCATTTAGGCCAATATTATTTTATTTATTTATTCGTTCTTTGAATGAGTTAACTCTATTCATTTAAATCGTTTGTTTATTCGTATCTTAATTAAAAAATATATTTTAAACATAGATTCGCCTCTTCCGATATGCGAGCCGGCTCCCAACGTTCACTTACAAGAGACGGCTCTTAGAGCCGACGCGTTCGCGAACGACCCATCACTACTTGCTTCATACCGGGTCCTCCAGCTCCGCTGTCTGATCAACGTCTGTGTAGGCTACATTGGCAGAGAAAAATAGATCAAGGCAGGAACATCATAAAGACATGTTTATAACTGATAATTGAACGCAGACTATAATACGCAGTTAGTTTTACGTTCGCAAAGAAAAACATATCAAGATAGTAGCCTTATAAAGACATGTTTGTAACAAATAATTGGACATACGGTAGGTCTAAAATAATGGACACACGGTAGGTCTAAAATAATTTAAGTGGTAGTTGATTTTTGATTGTAATGATAAACACAGATGAAATCGTACACTGAGCCTTTGCCTAAGTAAAAAAGTCTCGTCAACGACTGACTCGGTAACTTTTATCGTTCAATTGAACGGTTGTTTCGTTAATTTAAACGGCTGCCAGCGGAGTTCTAACCCGACCGCAGGCTTCCAGCTCAGTAGCCTACTCTTCGTCCAACAGCTGTTAGTTTCACGTTCTCAAAGAAAAGTTGATCAAGAAAGTAGCATTGTAAATACATGTTTGTAGCAGATAATGGGACGCATGGCCTACAGTAGTTAATGTAGTATTTTATTTTTTATTGTAATGATAAACTGATCCGAGTCAGTAGAAAGAGTCGAACTTCCATCACTAATGCAGAGCCCCGGAACCCCACTCTGGTATGTCATTGCAGATACTTGTTCTGTAGCGAAAATAACGTCCTAGGCCCACATGACTTGAACTGGGCTTGACCAGTTCAATTTGATTTTATGTCTATATTTTGACATGTTTCTTGAATGTGAAGTTGAAATGTTATGATTAGCTTAATGGCAAATGATCACTTACTGCAACCCTCCCACAGGGACATTTCGGGGTCTCCATCTAGGACTTTTCCACTCAGATCTCCCCAATGATAACAGCGATTTGCTGGTCAATGGGAGAAATATCTGTCACACTTTGGCCACCTCCTGTAGTTTGGACACTGGTTAGGAGTGCAGCAAATTGCTTTCTCGCGTCCACCTTGATTGATCTCTGACCACTTTATTTTATTTACAACAGCAGCCATGTCTTACATTGCGGAATATTTATGACTGCTTGTCGGGCTACTTGATACATTTCAAAAAAGGACATGCTCAGCATTTTTATACATGCCACAGGAGCATGATTGGATGTTAGTTTTTCTGAGAAAGAAAAATGTTTTGAAGTAGGTTTACGCTTGCAATGCAGCTTTTGTTACTTTTGTTGTTCGTCAATTCACTTCAATTGACAATGCTAATAATGCTAATTCCAGGCTGGGACAGAGGTGAATAATGGTTTGTTGTGAAAAATGACTCCATGGGCCTTCAAGAACAACTCAGGGTAAGCGTAATTTCACCCAAATATGAATCGAAGTCAGACTATTCCTTTAACACAAGAATGGGTAGCTAACTCGAGTCAGAGTCCTGGACTTGAGTAGTATAATAATGCCGTCTGAGATCTGTATTTGATTCAGCTGTGAAAGTCCCTGCATATTCACACAACAGCTTTTTGGAGACCTCTACAACTCAAGTAGAGCTTTGAGAAAGCATGGGGGAGAAAGGAAGAGAAAGAGACAGAGCCAGATGGCCATCAGTTGCCTGCCAGCCACAGGAGCCGCAGCTTCACGTTTCCTCGTCTGGAAAAGCCACGAATCAGACGAGTAAGGGGAAAAAAAGAGTAGGATTATATATGCACACACACACACACACACACACACACAAACGAAAACAATGACATACAAATGTGTGTGTGCATACACACTGCCATCAAACAGACAGATTTCTCATAAATACGCAAGCATAAAAAAACAGATGCATTCTTTTACACATACGTACAAGCACAGACACAAGCTCGCTCAAGCGCACACATGCACAGAGCCTGACATTTTATCTCAGTTCAGCCCAGCTGGAAACTATGCAAAAGTGAGGGAGACTAATCTCTAATTGGCCTGTTGTGCTGCTAGACGTTCCAGGATATCAGAGCAGTGATTTTGCGTTTGGTGAGAAAGTGAGCGTCGAGCAGTAAACGCCAATAACAGCAAGGAACATTTTAGGTCCGTCTGAACCATCCCAGCCCATGCCGACTGTCCACCAGCCGCACCCTTTTTTTCAACAATTAAAATTTGTGAAGTCCATTTTGCTATTATGGCTTTGCCTCATCGCAGCAACTCCCCCTGAGCACGGGAGAGTTGAAGATTGTGACTTAACCTCCGCGTCTTGGCGTGAAACCATTCTGCTTGTTGTCAAGCCGCTCGCTCAACCAGGGAGTGTTCGCCAGCAACTACAGGCTTGGAGGAGAACTCATTCAATAGTCAGCAACCAGTATTTGCACAAATAACCACAAGGAGTCAACAGAGGCAAGGCAGCACTGGCCGACAGCAACCCGACCTACCCTGGATAGTGGTGAGCCAATTTGCAACAGTTCATGTGACACCCACAGGCAGGGCCATAACCAGTATATGAGTTTTAGTGAGGTCCGACTTTTCAGAAAGTTTAAGCTAATTAATTGCACACTTCAAAAACGATCCAATTGGATTTGAAGAACAGTAAAAGCAAGCATCACTTAATGACCTAAGCCATTATCACTTACAGTGGATATAAAAAGTCTACACACCCGTGTTAAAATGCCAGGTTCTTGTGATGTAAAAGAATGAGACAAAGATAAATCATGTCAGAACTTTTTCCAACTTTAATGTGACCTATAACGTGAACAATTCAATTGAAAAACAAACTGAAATCTTTGAGGGGGAAAAATAAAAAACTCACAATAG
>JACXGI010007501.1:0-37134 GCA_016801175.1 Esox masquinongy
TCCGTTAGAAAGCTGAAGATGAAGAGGAAGTTCACCTTTCAGCATGACAACGACCCAAAGCACACATCCAAATCCACAAAAGCATGGCTTCACCAGAAGAAGATTTACGTTTTGGAATGGCCCAGCCAGAGCCCAGACCTGAATCCAATTGAACATCTGTGGGGTGATCTGAAGAGGGCTGTGCACAGGAAATGTCCTCGCAATCTGACAGATTTGGAGCGCTTTTGCAAAGAAGAGTGGGCAAATATTTCCATGTCAAGATGTGCCATACTAATAGACTCCTACCCAAAAAGACTGAGTGCTGTAATAAAATCAAAAGGTGCTTCAAGAAAGTATTAGTTTAAGGGTGTGCACACTTATGCAACCAGGTTATTGTGAGTTTTTTATTTTTTATTTTTCCCCCTCAAAGATTTCAGTTTGTTTTTCAATTGAATTGTTCACGTTATAGGTCACATTAAAGGTGGAAAAAGTTCTGACATGATTTATCTTTGTCTCATTCTTTTACATCACAAGAACCTGGCATTATAACAGGGGTGTGTAGACTTTTTATATCCACTGTGTATATATATATAAAGCCTTTTTCGCTAATCTTTTCCAAGGGTAACCAATCCATTAGGAGGCATCTGTGGTTGACTGCTGCAGGGTAGACTCAAAGACATAAGTGCCTTACCGTAACTCTTTGAAGGGCTCAGCCCTGACATGTGGGGTCTCCACAGAGTTGCTGAAAACGGCTCCCTCGGCACCTACAATCACAGAACAACAGCATTAGCAAAGAAACAAGCCCGTTTTGCAACCGGTTGGCTCACCGCTCAATTCCACATTATGATTACAAATGAATGGACATAATTCTTGAAACCACAGATGTACTGTGTACTGTATGTGCTGCTACTGTGGCCACATCTCACAATATCCCTATCTACACTGTTAAGTTTTGGTATGAGCTACTGCAGTTCTACATTATATCTGATAAACCTTTATGTTGAGTGTTTGCGTCAAAGGAACTAGTCAGGGTAGTGGATCTAACTACGTTTTCCAAAGCACTTTGAAAAGTTTTGCTGCAAAAAAAGTTATCCTGTTCAAAAACAAAGATTTTTTAATTGCTGCAACAGTGTGATGGTTGGGTATACGAGTCCTTAGGAATATTTACACAATCATCTGGGCTATCTCCATTATTCCTTTTGGGATTAGTTAAAAAGCAGCAAGGGAAAATATGCAACGAGAAGTGCTGTTTTGCCAATGTACATTAGATAAATCTCTGAGTTCCAGGTTTGTGTGATTTTGTTTAGTGTGTCCTACTGCAAGTAACCCAGGGGCCACTCACTGAGTTTCACAGAGGATCTTCTCTGTGTTGAGTTTGAAGTCAACTCAATTTTTTACTCTGACAGGTCTGTTGCAAGGAGTCACACTTCCTCGAAAGGAGTGAAGGTTATTGCCATAAGACATAAGGATTATTTATAGCCTGTAAGGTTTTGTTTTGTTTTTGCTCGTTCTTTAATTTAGCCTGTTTTTGTTCTGATTGTTTTCACCTGTTTGTTGTTTAGTCCTTGTTAGCACCCTATTTAGTTTGCCCTATTCTGTTAGCCATTTTAGTCATTGAGTCTTTTTGTGTATGTACCTGCCTCCAGTCTGTGTTTTTGCCTGCCTGCTGTTTTCTTGCCATTTTCATGTTTTTTACCCGCCTCAGTTTCATCATTAAACCCTATTTTTGTTCTTCAAGACCTCGTCTGGTGTCCTGCTTACCAGAAACGTGACATAGCAATGTTTTTTGGTTTTTGCCTTTGTCTGATTATCTGACTTAGGTCAGGGTTCTTATCCATCACTGTGACACATGTATTTGTATAAAAAGGTAGACATATCAATATATTTTGCTGAAATATTATCTGAATAAATAATATATTGAAACAGCAAACAGATTAATGCAATAAGAATTGTATGAATAATATCACACAGCAGAAAATTATAATTTACATTTTGTGTAATTTACAAATGTGAATGCCACACCTGGAATAAACTCCAGACCTTTTACCTGCTTAATTGATGAAGAAATAACAAAGGAATAACCCACACCTGTCCATGAAACAGCTTTTGAGTCAATTGTCCAATTACTTTTGATCCCTTGAAAAAGAGGGGGTTACATATTAAAGAGCTGTAATTCCTAAACCCTTCCTTCAATTTGGAAGGAATACCCTCAAATTAAAGCTAAGAGACTGCACTTTAAGCCATATTCATTATTTTACTGTGACTTGAATATATTTTGGTAAACAGCCAAAATAACAAAACTTGTGTCAGTGTCAAATTATGTTCGGACCTAACTGTAATTAGTTGAGCGATATTCCACCAGGTTTAGTTATTTAGCATTACACAGCTTTTCCAGTCTTGTGTTGCCGCTGTCCCAACTTTTTTGAAACTTGTTACTGGCATCAAATTCAAAGTGGGCATATATTTTTCAAAAAACAATAAAATGTCTAATATTTAACATTTGACATGGTCTTTGTACTATTTCTATTGAACATAGGGTTTAAGTGATTTGCACATCAAATGCATTCTGTTTGTATTTACATTTTACGCAACATCCCAACAATTTTGGAAACTGGGTTGTACATTATTTAGATTTTGTGTCATGGAATGTAGACCAGGTGGCATTTCATTTAGAAAACAGCAAATTCTATTCTAATGAGAGGGACATTGCTCAGGGAAATAAACGGTTTCCCTCACATTACTACAGTATGAGGATGTGGCTGCTACCAAAGTAACAACACCCATCAGCTATTTCCCACCGATTAATGGAAGCAGTATTTTTAAATAGGAATCCAACCACAGTACTCTGGGAGAGCAAACTCCAGGTGACCAAATGCAGGCAAATTGGAACTATCTATCTGCCTTGGGTGGGGTGCCATTTAGCGATGGAATTATATACATTTGTATCCAAGGACCCGAAGGTCCTTTTATAGCGAAAGGGACTTGTGCCTGGAACAATAGAGCACTTCAGTGTTGGGGAGACAGAGGCTTATGTAAGTGTTTTTAAGTTGATGAGTGCTCCTGCAGATTAAAATGCAATACATTTAGCAACAGCCTCCTTATTGCAGTAGTTCAGAGAGGGGTTAATAACAGCGGTGTGTCTAAGGAGCAAAAAGAACTGCATAAAGAGCATTTCTCAACATGGACTGAGGACATTTCACTGCACCAGGTCATATTACTTTGATCTCTCTTTGGGGGAAGGAGTTTCTCAACCTTTAAGTCTTTACAGAAGGATCCTCTCTTTAGTAGGTCATATGCTTGTGTGTAGTCTGACCCAGGTGTGTGAAAGTGAATGGAAAAGGTCTGGATTGCTAAACCCTGCTGTCTAGCAGGCTTACTTCTTTCTACTGAGATACTCTGCCTCTGACCGTGAGTGGCTGAATAACTGACTTTCTCTTAATCTTAACCTCCTAACACTGACCTACAGAAAGCCATTTGAGCCATTTACATTTACTGATGAGTAGTAGGTAATTTTGCATGCATATAAAATAAATGTGAATGAAAAAAAGTAAGCAGTCATGTATTTTAAGGAAAATATGAAATTTGTATGTTTACTATTTTGTCAGATTTTTGCATTTATTCACACTATGCATGTCTCCATAAAAAATTGTGTACTTGTACTGAAATTGATAATAAATAAGAACTATAAAGTCACTTTCAAGACATCCAAAGACACGGTACAGAAATAGAAAACAACAAGAAAAAAAGTAATAAAAACTACATAGCTTATCCTAAACTGATTGAGGACCAAAATACGCTGAAAGGAACGCCAGGCTAAACATGTTAATATTGGATCTGTTTTTGAAGATTTTGTGGAGTCCAAGTTGTGGATGGCTGGAGGGAGAGAGTTCCAGAGTTTGGGAGCAGCGAGGGTTCAGCATAACAAACAAGGTGGAGTTTTTCTGTTTAGAAGAGAAGGAAGGGTGCAACATCTAGCCACTTTTTCCAAAGCTTCAAGGGAGTATAGATTAACACAAGTCAATCATTCCTTTATGGGGAGTGCTCGTGAAGAACAGGCAAATGCTACAGTTCAGTGACTCACTGCGTATATATTTTCTAAGTGAGCCCCTATGGGGTTAAAGCAGATCCCTGCAGTAGAGAAGCCAATACAGTAGTACAATCCACACCACAGTGTTTCCTATAGCCAAGGATGAGCTTCCTGGACCATTTCTTTTTCCATCTGGAAAAAGGAACATCAAGGTTTCTGGAGATGGACTCGTATCCTTGAGACTGTCCATGCTTAGCAATGATCTTTTGTCTGAACTCCTCTGACAATTCTACTGGTTTCTTTCTTTTCTCTATGCTAATTGTTGATACACCTAGTGACATAACAGGAGAATTATGAATTTCCTCTATTCAAACAGCCTGAATTAACTATTTTCATATAGCAGGTACCTGCAATATTTCAAAGTAAAGGAGAATCACCTCACTGAAATGTTATTATTTCTAGAAGATGCCAATAATATTATCCAGGGCATTTATTTGTGGAATAAGAACATTTTGTAAGAATAAATTTAGTAAATTATTCAGACATTTTGGTTTTGTACAACTGAAAACCCATGAAAAACATATGCGCATGCTAAACGATTTGTGAAATCAGTTTTCTAGAAGGAATGGTGGAAAATTGGAATAAAAGGCAGAGGTGCAAATAAATGTTGGCAACAACTGTATGAGTCAGGTTGTGCGTTTGTGTGTAACACACATAGTCACCTACACAAACACACATATGCAATTAGTGTAAAATGTTACGCAAATACTAATATTACTAGTAGTGCTGATACTGTGTAATATTACTAGTCCTGATACTGTGTAATATTACTAGTAGTGCTGATACTGTGTAATATTACTAGTGCTGATACTGTGTAATATTACTAGGCCTGATACTGTGTAATATTAATAGTGCTGATACTGTGTAATATTACTAGTCCTGATACTGTGTAATATTACTAGTGCTGATACTGTGTAATATTACTAGTCCTGATAGTGTGTAATATTACTAGTGCTGAGACTGTGTAATATTACTGGTGTTGATACAGCCAACAAGTGTGCTTCAAACAGAAGAGGTCATAATAATAATAGCATGTATTTATTTTGGGTAGACACATTACAACGCGGCCCTGAGAATACGATTTAAAAAGGAGAAAAATATTAATAAAACAATAAAATACATTTAAGAGTAAAATATTTTAAAAGGCATTTATCAACAACAGAAACCAACAACAGAATTCTAAACTCGGAAAATTACAACATTTTTGCAGTTCATTCCACTTCTGAGGGATATATTAACTAAACACAGATTCACAAAGCTCTAAATTCAGGAGTATCCTGAATGTTAACGAATAATTTACAATGATAACCTCCAACTGTTAGCTTCCACTACTGCATCTTCCTTAAATACCTGCCCTGACAAGGTCCCGATGGGAGGCAGCTGTGCAGGTGTGGGGCTGGTCATGCTGGCTGCCTCCAGACAGTTCCTGAACCTGCCAGCCTTTTGGGGGCATTGGTGCAGAGCTGATGCAGCAGGCGGAGGCGTTCGCACCACAATGCACATAAATGATTAACCTAGCCAACACCTGACTCAGTCCTCTCGTTCTTTGAGTTTGGAAAGGGTGTTTTGATGTTGTTGGCAAGAGGAATTTATACTGGAGGGGTTGCATCATGATTCTCAATGCCTCAGGTTCCGCTACTTGGATTCCGCAACTTGCCCATTTTAAATGGAACAAATCATGATATTTGTTTTCTTAAAGCACTACTCCACAAAACCAAACGGTCGTGTTTTTTCCTCATATTAATTTGATGGAAGTTTCTGTGTTGCACATGCAAAAAGCTAGTAAATAAGAATCAATAAAAATCATTGCACATGTCCTAAGCAAATATTGTGGTTACATTATGCTCATGTCCAGACCAATGAGTCACAACTCTCCTTGTGCTGTAAGTCATAAAAAGTGCATGTCACAGCAAAACCAACCCATGAGTTTGAAGGAATCATTCGTGAAGCTTTAAGACTGAGGATTGTTTTAAGGCACAGATCTGGGGAAGGGTGCCAAAAGATATTTGCAGCATTAAAGGTCCCAAAGAACACAGTGGCCTCCACCATTCTTAAATGGAAGAAGTTTGGAAGCACCTACACTCTTCTTAAAGATGGTTCCCGAGTTCCTGTGCAGAGGTTGTCCAGAAGGACAACCTACTCTACAGCACTCCACCAATCAGGCCTTTATGGTAGAGTGGCCAGAAAAGGTACACCACAACACGTTTGGTTTTGCCAATAGGCACCTAAAAGACTCTCAGACCATGAGAATCAAGATTCTCTGGTAGGATGAAACCATTTGTAATTGTTTATTTATTTAGTAGCTTCTAATAAAACATCTGAATATGTTTTATTGTAAAAAATGTAGGCTTACATGCATCAACATCTAGAGCATCCACCCTCTCGAAAATCCTTGACAATGACTTTATTTTCTCAAGATGAGAACACATTATGCATCTGAAAATTGGGCCTTTTGCCTATAAACAGGTCTTTTGACCTATAAACAAAACTTTAAAGGCAAACAGTGCCTATATGATTTTGAAGATGATTCTGTCAGTATCTCAAACACATCTTGTTAGTCAGGGACACTCAGTCCAGTAACGCCCTAGGACTGTACTGACTCCCGTTTACAATCTAATCTAGCTTTGTGACCAGTGACGGACTAGATTTATGTGGGCCCTGAAATCAAGCCCTAGGAAGAGTCCCACTTAAGGCAGATTGCAGGGAAGAAGAGGATATAACTCACTGGCATTTATGGATTCTTCATCATCTACTTAGCATGATCACCTGACAGAAATCCAATGGTCACTCTGCAAAGTACATTCCCTATTCAGACCTGATCAAACCGTGAAATGTGGTCACGCCTTATGTACAGTGCCCTCCAGAAATATTGCCCCACTTGGCAGAGATGAGCAAAAAAGGCAATTCTATTTTTATCAGCTTTATCTTACACTCAGTGTATAAGAGAAATCTAAACTGAAAATAACCATAACACAAATATTTTTTGTAAATACTTTTGGATTAAGACATTTTTTTTCTTGCAAAAAGGGAAATTAGCACACACTAAGTTAGGTTATCAATGACGTTATTCCATATAGTATTTCCATAACTGTTTCAAGAAAGGAATATACTTCAGTTCACCGCTCAACTTCTCTTCATTTCTCTGACTAGAGGTGTGCCAATCTCGACATACTCATATCTGTTTGACACCACTTTATACTCATAATTGTAAAATCCGGAAGTGATTTTACAATTAACGTCTATAATTCAAGTGTGCAGTACTGTGTTGTTACTCAGAGCACATCTCAGATCCTCCAAATGCGTCGTTGTCCCATTGCCAATTTACACATTTTAAAGTAACGATTCAGAAATTCCATTAATAACAAGATAAAAAACACATAAATAATGTATGGTTAGCAGATGGTGCCTACATTTATTGCTGACTAAAGTTAAGGTCTGCCCATATTGTTTGACTTATGAGAGGAGCAACTCTTTCCAGATACTTCTGCTACAACTCCTGTACAATTACATTTATTTATATACATTTGTCATATTTTCCACAGGCTCAACTCCCGATATAACGACATTGGCAAAGGTATTACAACAGAGGAATTATTGTAGCGACGGTGCTACATGCATCTACATGGACAGGAACATTGTGCCGCCCCTCGTTTCTAGCATACTTTGCATTCGAGAGATTCTAATGTTAACGAGATGTTTAAATGTTATTCGGTATAGATTGTTGTCAAATGTTGTTAATCAATTCTGTCCATGTTACGTGTTGTTTTAAATTTGATTTACATTCATGATTGTGCGAACTTTCAGTAAGATTTTCTGTCTGTTTCATCCCCTCACTGTTACTTATGACAATAAGTTTCCTCTCTGTGCCGTCTGTGCAATAAAGAGCATTGAGACTAATCATTAGCTGTGTTGATGGTCATTTATGCCGCTTGCCACAATATGCTATTAACGTCACAGAGGAAAAACAATATGGTTTCAACATAAAATAGAACTAGATTGATAGCTTAAACAATAACTAGCCAACTAGTAAGGAAGTCTGATTTACACAACCTGTTTCGAGAGAGAACGAGAGATATGCTTTGACTGACTGAACGGACTGGAGCCGTGTGAGTGTGTGTGTGTGTGTGTGCTTGTTTTTATTACCTTGTGGGGACAAAATGTCCACATAAGTATAGTAAAACCTGAAAAACATGCCTCATGGGGACATTTTTTAGGGCCCCATGAAGGGAAAGTCAATTTCCGGCTCAGGGTTTAGGTTTAGGGTCAAACTTACAATTAATTTTAGAGTTAGAATTGGGGGTTCTTTAAGGTCCAGGCGTTGTTGGTTAAGTTTAGGGTTATGGTTAGGCATAAATGTTACTCTATTGAGATTAAGGTTAGGTTTAGATTCGGGTAAGGGTTAGGTTTAGGGTTAAGATTAGGGCAAGGGAGCATGTAATTTTGTTTTTCTGGGCCCCATGAGGATATAAAAACAAGCGTGTGTGTGTGTGTGTGTGTGTGTGTGTGTGTGTGTCTGGAGATTAGGGAAGGGCAACGGCGCTTGGTTTAACCCAATCATGGCAGCGGCTTAACCTACATCCGACTTGTTTCTTTACAGAAGAAACAATTAAAATTGCCAAACTAGCCAATTTAGTTTTTAGAAGACAGAGATGCATGCTAAAAATACTTACTTTTTCAGATCACATCAAATAACAAAAATAGTCATATTCAGAAAAATTCTCCATATCGTAATGATACTCGTTTTATCCAAGTTCTTGGCACACCTCTGACTCTAATCCCTTCCTTTCATTCTTTCTTCTCTCTTCACCCCTTTACCCCTCTCTCTTCTCTTTATATCACTGTACTCTTCTTTCTTCACTGTGAATCCCTCTCTCTCGTCTCTTTATCCCTGTACCCCCTTCTCTCTAATCTTTTTTATAATGGCCACCAAAAACAAAAGTAATCCTAGGAAGCATAAAAGACCAGGGTTAAAACGCTATTTTAAATATCAAAATTACTATAACATACTTTTAAAGTTAGTATTCGGATACTTTACTCAAGTACAGTATATTTGGAAATACCTTAATATATTTACTTGAATTTTCAAATACTCAAATGACAATATGCAAACACAACAACGAAATGTATTATTACTGGCTGTGTATTAAAAAACATTCAAATACACAGAAAAGGTATGTTAAATACAGAACGACTGTATACTTATTATACCCAACAGGTCTGCAGCCTAGTTATCCTGTAAAAGGCTATTACTAGACCCCATAGTCGGCTGGTTATCATGCATGGCAGCAGTGAATTACAACATACAGCACCATGAGCACATACATCAATGTCCTGAGACACCTCATAACTTCAACTACATCAATGTAATTACATACTATGGATTGTAGACAAATTATGAATTGGCATTAACTTTCTCAACTGGTCGATATGTGGCGGGACAGATAAATCATTGACCTGATTGGACTACTTCATACGTATCTCTTTTCTATCCAAATTGACATCCCTCATCATAGCATCTACAATTGGGTTTGTCATATTATCATGGATACAGTGCTAATTCATTGGTGATCATTTCTCCAAACCGGACTTTTAATATCTTGTTCAGGGCTCCACCTACACTCACCAGAGTATTGTAATTCAGTGTGCCATGCAATCAAAATTAGCCTCCACTGTGGTGAGTCAAAGGATTATAATTGCGGCTAATCAATGAGTGTTTAATTATAATTACAACAATAACCTACAGCAGGTAATGTCATTATTCTCTAGATTACCGCAAAAATGGTTGCAGTGGTGAGATTAAAAGAGAGGGAATATGTGAAAGCTCTACTGAACGTGCTCCATTGTAAAGTCTGGTATTTCATGTTCCAATGTTTAATTACGACTGAAGAGTACGCTAATGAGTCCTCTCCTTCGGTGCTTATTCCTTCCTTTCTCTCATTAATAGCTAAATGCAAAACCTAGATTTAAGCCAAAGTGATAACTAACTGAAACTGTGATTACAACAACCACATGAATGTGACAAACAGACAAGTGTTGTTTTTTTGTCAGAATAAACTCCTCAAACCCCTATGTAGTTCCAGGAATCCTCCACCCTCTTTCCTCCATCCCCCCAATCTGTTACATATTGCCCCCCTCCCCCCACCCTTGTTGTCACAGAGCAGAAGGTCATCAGACTCATTAGAAAACAGAACTGCCAGAAGCCTGCCGATCAGCGTCTCTCCAGCCACTCTAAGCACTGTGCTGACCAGCTGACACTAGAGCAATGAAATGTTCCTGCCTATTTGAAATTCTCCATCACTGTTCTAGTAAAAGTAAATAATAATAATTAAATGTGAACTATAGTCATTGTCTCATTCATCATAATATTGATCATAAAGCCCCTAGTCCTTTCCCATTTCAAAACGACCTCTGACGCCTTCATGACCAACTACAGTTTGCCTGCAAAGCCAACAGGTCTGTGGACGCACTAATAAGAAGAATTAATTGCCTTCAGTACATTTCAGAGATGTGGTCGAGTCACTAAAGCTTGAGTCCGCTTTGAGTGCTACAGTAAGTCACCTGTGCTTGAATACGAGTTGAGTCACACATCCCTATGGCTACATCCTAGTCCGTCCCGGCCACCAATGGTTGAGTCACAAATCTTTACAGTATAGCTAAAGACTGAGTTCTAGTGCTCGCGTCCTGATCCTATGGTTCTCAAGTCACTAGCTTCACATTAACAACAAAAAATATATATTTACTCAGTCAAGGATTGTGTAATGGCAAGAGGAATTTATATGTTGTCAAATAAACCTTGAAACTTGATGTATGAAATTTTTTCCTATCCATTTTCACATTTTGTTTGCAAAATTCATTAAATTCACAAAACAAAACATTTCAATTGAAAAGTTTTAGCTCATAAATTGAATGAAACTGGAAGGGACTGCTCAAATCTGCCCAATATAAACTTTATTTCGCAACTTAAGACTTTTGTTTGGCCGAATAAACATTTACATGAATACACCAATGCACTGCTTGTTATGGAAAAAGGTGTTACCTAAACAAATCACTATTGTTGTCTGTGAATAAGGTAGCCTAGCTATTGCATTTCCCACACAATATTGTATTTCAATTAATATGTGTTCCAAAAATTCATTCAATTATAGGGTAAGTAAACCTATAGTCTTAAGCCCACCAAAATCTAAGTTTAAACATTTCTAATACATTTTGCAAAATTTTTTCAAATCAAAGTGTTGATACAATTACAGTTAAAATTAATCTTTCATTTGACATTTTTACCACTTACACAATTTGTTTATGTCAAGTTAAGATATTATTTATTATTATTTAAAAAAAAGTCTGGACTGGGCATAATGGGCACCTACAGTAGTGTAACCTTTAAGCGTATCAGAATTCCTAATTACCCATCTCAAAATGTTTATTTTATTTTATTTACAAGTACTAAAATGATTGAATGATATTTCATTCATCAGCTAGCATACTAAATACCTGAACTATTGCAACTAATCATGAAAAAATCCTGGAAATGCACAGAAAAATATATTTTAAATTGTGGACGCATTCTAAACTTGTACTTAAAACAACGGATCATTAGCGATGACATTAGCGATTATTACATTTTAATGGTTATCAATATATTAAAACATTTATAAACTTCGTGCCTACTTTTGTTTGGCCTTTTTAGTCTTTTTTCAATGATTTCTAATTAGTTAATATTCTAGTTGTCCAATTATGACACTAAAGGCATGATCGATTAGTAATGTAGTGAATGCTTAGCTAACAGGCGCTTGTCACGGTTTAGGAGGCAGGTCACAGGCACAGAGTTTAAGGGAACCATCCTTTTAATGTTCTTCTTCATAAACATGAACAGACAACAACAAAAGGAGAGTCAAACCGCGAACTGCCGGACATAATGTAAACTGGTGCAAACAATGATCCACATACTAAAGTTTCAGAAGGGCAACTTAAATAGGGTCCCCAATTAGAGGCAAACGCAGCGTAGCTGCCTCTAATTGGGGACAACTAAAACTGCAGCGCAGAGATGCCTAGAGGCACCTCTGCCGTCAGGTCCTGACTGTGGCCCTCAGGGACATAGAGATGCCAAGAGGCCCCCAGCCAGGACCTGACAGCCAGGACTATAAACAGACTCCACCCGCAGTAGCCCACCAGATTGATGGTGCTAACGTTCCTTAATATGCAACTCAACCGTGCATTAGAAATGAACAGTTTCACTCTTCAAAAATCTCATGCTATGTACCTTAACTAAAACAAGCTGTCTAAAAATTTGACAATGACACATTTGTTTAAGATCAACCTTATTCAAGTTCAGTTAAGATACTTAAGATTATGAAATGGAAGGTGCATGCCAACCAAGAAACTTTATAGGTCATGCCGTCTCGCCAAACTGGATGACCAAGCATGACAATAGCCTAAAGCAGACAGCTAAAGCTACAGTGCAGTGGCTAACAATTAAAAAAGGTAAATGTATACCTAAATCCAAAATGTGTGGCATGCTGATCAATGCTTCCTAGGCAGGTTTTCTAAAATAGTCAATATTGAATTGTCAATATTGCCAAATCTAAATGTGTAAAGATGGTAGAAAGACCTATCCCAACACTCAAAGCTGCAATTACTGCAATAGGTGCTTCCACCAAGTAGTAACTCGAGTCAGAAGACTTTAAATCCACTTAAGAGTGGAGTATGCTGTGTAGATAAAATGTATTTCATAAAGCAATGTTTACCAGCAGGTGTCACAACGTGCTTTTACAGATACCCAGCCTGAAACCCCAAAGAGCAAGCAACAACAGGAATTGATGCACAATGGCTAGGAAACACACCCTAGTAAACTCAGAACCTACAGTAGGAAGAGACCTAGAGTGCAGCAAGACTTAGTAGGGGTGAGTCTTATCCTGGCTGTGCCAGAGGAAGATGAATGGAAAATAATCCTAATTTTAATTCATAAAACTCTGAGGCACTGACAACAGACAACATTTGACAAAGTTCATGAGGGTGTAGACAGTCTGTAGGCACTGTATATTGCAATTTTCCACAGCAGAGGATTTTACTTTTAAAGTTACAATTAGAGTTACAATAAGGAAAATGTCTATGTACAGTATATCTGGGAATAATAGTCAGTATATGGTGTGACTAGGCCTCTAGTTTGAGCATTGCTCATCTTGGAGGCCATCTTGAAAGGGTTGCAGAATACTGTATCAAATGTTGCATGTCAGCACTCACTGAGTCGTGTGTTACAAAGCAGTGTGTCACAGATCTGTGTGTTTACAAAAAATACAATCAAAATGAATTGATTTCCCTCATTAGACGGCTAGTGCCAAATACCTTGACACCTCCCCTGTTACCCATTGGATGCTGTGGTTTCATAAAGTTCAGTGTTTACTTCCAATGACCTCTGTTGGGCCATTAAAGTTGAATTGCACAGAATATTTATTTATGCTATTGGTTTAGACAGAAGCATTCATTTGATAATGACATGTGACAGTTTTATAGGAATCTGGCCTCACTCCTTCCTGCCTGATGGATGCAATGACATAGGGAGAGATGTCAGCAGCAGAAGTCCAGCTGTGACATCACTGGCTATATTAATTGATTACAGCTGTGGTATGGCGTGGGGGCACGCACAGATACATATACACACACACACACCCATCCACATGCACACACCCATCCACATACACACACCCATCCACATACACACACCCATCCACATACACGCACCCATCCACATGCACACACCCATCCACATGCACACACCCATCCACATACACGCACACACACACACACACACACACACATGCTGTTTGCCTACATGCCCTTCCATAAATATTCAAGCCACGTTTCTTAAAAGCTTTAAACCATTTTCACTCAAACATTGTTTTTACAATAATAAGAAGAACATATTTTAGGGTGTTCACTGTACTTTGTACAATACATAGAATGAATTGGCAATTAAACTAAAATACATCTGCAGTTGAAAACACAGAAGACACCAGGAGCTGTCTCGAACAGACCAAAGGGTAACCAATCCCAGGATATGGTTTTGTAACCACAATCCAAACAAGGTCATACATTAAATACATCAAAATGTTCAGTGATACAGAAGCTTTTAGAAGGAGACCTTTCAACTACTGGCTGAAGAACAATGTGATCTTGGGCAACCCCATCAAAAGGGCCTGAGATAAATTAACAAATAAGAAATGTAAACATTTTTTCTCTTTTTCTGCCCTTCCAAACCTTTCTCCATCTGTACTCTTACAACCCTCCCTCCCACTCTCTGAGATCTACCTGAGGATGAAGTATAGTGGATGAGGTTTGTTAGTAATTGCTGATAGGGGCCATGAATGTGACCCATGGGAGGAATGGTTAGAGATGATCAAATGCAATGGTGAGTCTTGACTATTGGACCTACAGTATGCCTTATGGGGGGGAATCATCATCCAAAACATTGAGTCAAACTGAAGAATTGTGGAAAAATCATAGAATCACTAATTTACTATACATCACATCTAGCTCTAATGTAAGAGAATCAACGCTATTGATGACATCAATTACTGAAATAGGCCTGAGCCAGAGTCATGTAAGCGCAGTGGAGCTAGGGTGAAGCGAGGAGTGGCGCGCATTTAATTTGGTTAGAGCATGGACCAATGTAGCTTTGATTTAGGAATAGTCTACAACATGCAGTGGACCCCCACACATTAACATTTGGTAGAGCCACTTTTTGCTGAAATAACAGCTTTAAGTATTTTGTGTTAAGTATGTAACAGCTTTGCACACAGACTCGGGGTGATTTTGGACCATTCTTCTACGCTGATTTTTTCCCTGGCATATTTTCTCCAGGTTGCTGACGTTGGTTAGACAATAGTGGTAGACCTCAATTTTCAATTAGTGCCACAGATTCTCAATATGATTGAGTTCAGGACTTTAGACCCCTATAGGACATTTACCTTTTTGTTATTAAGTCACTTGAATGTTGCTTTGGCTTTGTACTTGGGATTATTGTCCTGCTGAAAGCTGAATTTCACCCCAAGCTTCAGTTGTCAGCAGGTTTATTTACAGTATTTCCCTGTACTGTGCTCCATGCATTCTTTGTTTAATGTTAACAATATCTCTAGTACCTACAGATGAGAAGCATCCCCACAACATGAAGCTACCACCACCATTCTTCACTGTAGAGATGGTGTGTCTCAAGGCATGCACAGTGTTACATTTTCTCCCCACAAGCACTTTGAGTTTTGTCCAATAAGCAATATCTTTTATCATCTGACAACAAACCCTTCTTTCACAACACAGATGGCAAACTCCAGATATGCTTTCAGATGGTACTTCTTGAATAACGGCTTCTTTCTTCCCACCCTCCCATACCTGCAGAGCAGGTAATGTTATGCAGAGCTTTTGATATGACTGATTAGTGCACCGTTACTCAACTCACAGCCAATGAACTCTGTAGCTCCTTTAAAAAAAATATTGATTGGCCTTTCAGTGGCTCCTGTCACAAGTTTGTATATGAAAACTATTTACATGTCTTGAATTTTTTTAAATTCACTTCATTACCTGAAATGATACCACATAATTAGTGAATACTTGTTTTTGATTGGCTCGAAGTTCATTCTAGACTGGGTAAAAGTTTGATGTCTCTGGGACAGATTTCTCAGAAAATAATCGTGACAATAAAAACCACCACAAGTAATTGTTACAATGTTACAAAAAGCTAAACCAATTACAACAAACATGGATGCAATGTGAATGCAGATCCAAACAATAAAAGCTAGCTAATTTCTTTTGCCAAGACATATTTTTTAGCATCAGATTACCTAAGGCAGAGCTAAGGCAGAGATTTTTCTACCCTGTTTGTTGATACTCAATTTGCGTTTAAGGGCCTGATTCATCGCAGAATGTGATGTTGAGATATGTGTCTTCTTATCACGCTGTTTGCTCAATGGAACAAAAATAACAAATAACTGGATCACTTTCATAAATATAGAACTAATTGAACGCACCAATGTGTCTGCCAAAAAAATCTGCCCAGTTGCATGTGGTAAAAAATAAATTCACAAATGTTTTCATCCATGTTTGGCATTTTCAGAGTATGAGAGGAAACAGACAGACATCATAAGAAAAAAGTGTTCCAGATCATCAAGCTCAGATAAGTTTGTAAGGACCCAGCTTCTTCCACACCTCGTTTACAAATACTGGATGAAGAGAGGAGAAGCAGTAGGAGAAGCAGTATTCTCTAAAGGGCAGGGTAAGCAATGCTAGTAGTGGGGGTGGAAGGGGCAGACTAAAATATGTGGCCAGCCTTAACAAAGTGACTACTGAAGCTTTCAACCATTTTAACTTTGTCAGTCCGTGTTCTCAACTTAGAGTGTTGCAGGCAGCAGAGGATGCATTTCAACATGTCCACACATTTAGTGTTTTTTTGGGTCTGAATCATTTGTTTGTAAAATGCTGCGGATACAATAATACTACAGTGAAGAAGATTCTAGTATTGTACTTGGTAGGCATTTACTGAATCTATAAGGACTTAGGATTGAAACTGGTATGGGGTTGTACAACCCTGTTTCCAAAAAAGTTGGGAGTTGTGTAAAATGTAAAGAAAAACAGAATGCAATGATGTGCAATTATTTAAACCCTATATTCAATAGAAAACAGTACCAAGATGACAAATCAAATGTTGAAACTGAGAAATGTTATTGTTTCTTGGAAAATACAAGCTCACTTTGAATTTGATGCCAGCAACACATTTAAAAAAAGCTGGTACAGAGGCACCAAAATATGAGGTACCATTTAAGTCAAAAATATGTCCACAGTTATGTCTATGTTTTTGTTCAAATGGTCGATGTCGTTGTGCATTGTCGTCTGTTTTGTCGTTACAATGTGCATTTGGTATTGCATTTCCTGTACGTTTATGTCGTTGGCCTTGTTGACTACGGATTCGCGGTCGTTACCACGGGCATTTGCTTAAATCGTTGTCCATTCCCTTGTCGTTACTCCTGGTTTTACTCTATGTCGTTACTCCTGGTTTTACTCTGTCATTACTCCTGGTTTTACACTATGTCGTTACTCCTGGTTTTACACTATGTCGTTACTCCTGGTTTTACACTATGTCGTTACTCCTGGTTTTACACTATGTCCATGAGCTCCCTGACTTTTTGATCACGTGACGTGCACTACACGTCTTTGGATTTACCAACTCGTTCTGAAAGCGTTTTTGATTTGCAGTTAAAACATGGAACGATTTGTTACACTATGCTCTTAACTTCGGTTGGATTATACTTTATTATTTATTATATAAATTAGTATGAACTGTTAGTATATACAATCAGTATTTGGTTTAGTGCATTAATGATCGCTGTACACACACAACCCGGCTACCTGCAAAATGAGTCTCAGGGACAGACACATCCTGTACCACACAACAAACCATATAAAACAATTCTGCATAATATTTCAATTAAAAAATGCCATGTGAGAATTTGTATCCCACAGAAAGCCTGAGCAAATCCTGCATATTAGTCTCAATTATCTTGTCAATAGTAGTGGATTGCATAAGCTTTCACTCCCTTTAACATTTCATTATGAGTGTGAACTTGAATATCCTACAAATGTTTAGAAATAACAATATAGTTGTGGCATATTCATTCAGATTCTTTGTTTAGGCAAACTTACATTTGTTCTGGAGTCAAACTCAGCCAAGTTACATATTCATTTATAGGACTAACAACTTCTTTGTCTCCCATATGCAATACATGTATGGGAACTTTAATAGTAAGCCAAGATTCAACTAAGTCACATAAAGGGAAGTAATTGGGAGATGTTTGACAATACCAAATAAGACATTTAGTTTATCCTTAAGCATGGTGAAGTTCACCATTATGTTCTGGATCATCCATTAAACCACCCAGACACAGTAATGATACAGTTCATTCTCTGATCTATGCTGGAGGACAGTGTGACAGAGAAATTCCACAACAACAGGAGGGCAAGTCACCATGAGGCTATTGGTGATTATCAATCAACTACAGGAGGGCAGGTCACCATGAGGCTGTTGGTGATTATCAATCAACTACAGGAGGCAGGTCACCACGAGGCTATTGGTGATTATCTATCAACTACAGGAGGGCAGGTCACCATGAGGCTGTTGGTGATTATCAATCAACTACAGGAGGGAAGGTCACCATGAGGCTATTTGTGATTATCAATCAACTACAGAGTTCAATTGTTGTGATGGGAGACCGAGGATGGGTCAACTGAATTACAAGAATATAAATACACAGAATTCAACTACAGTACCAGTCAAAAGTTGTGACATGCCTACTAATTGAAGGTTTTGTTATGAAATAACATGTATGGAATTATTTATTAACAGAAAAAGTGTTAAATTAAACTCCCTCCCTGTCTGAGATGTCCACTTCACCCCTCCTCCCCCAGGTACAGCACCCACTCTGCTAGTCACATCCAGTTAAAAATCCCTAAAGCAAACACATCTTTCTGTCACTCCTCCTTTCAGTTCTCTACACATTGCGATTGGAATCAACTACAAAAAAAGATAAAACAATCTACTTTTTTCAACACTCCCACTTTTAAAACCATATTCAATTTCACCTGTAACTGCTTCATGTGATGTGCCTGTTTATTGTAGTTCCACAGTTTTGTCCTGTTGTTGTCTTTGTCTATTGTCTAAATATGTCTGTGTCCTGCTGTATTGCTTTTATATTCTCTGCTGGCTGGTTTTTATCATGTATGCTAGTATCATGCCCTGTGGTCATGCTCTGTTGTCTTTCATAATTCAGTGGTGTCTCCCTATGTGCTGGTTTTAATGTAGTTTAGTGCTGTCTCTCCATGTGCTTGGTGTTAAATGTACACGGCTCAAAAAAATTAAGGGAACACTTAAATCACACATTGGGTCTCGATGAAAGAAATATATTAAAGATCAAAATCTTTACAGTACATTGTGTAACTAGTTGACAAAATGACATAACAATGGCCAATGGAAACCAAAATCACCAACCGATTGAGGGCTGGATTCAAACACAAATCAAAGTAGACAATTGAAATCACAGGCTGTTCCAACTTGCAGGAATTTCATCACGGCAACTCATAGTGTGACTCAGTGGTGTGTATGGCCCCCACGTGCCTGTATGCACTCCAGACAACGTCTGGGCATGCTCCTGATGAGACAGTGGATGGTGTCCTGGGGGATCTCCTCTCAGACCTGGATCAGGGCATCATTGAGCTCCTGGACAGTCTGTGGCACTACTTGGCGGCATTTGATGCAGCGATACATAACGTCCCAGAGGTTCTCGATTGGATTCAGGTCTGGGGAACGTGAGGGCCTGTCAATGGCATCAATGCCTTCGTCATCTAGGAACTGCCTACACACTCTGTCCACATGAGGCCGGGCATTGTCCTGCACCAGGAGGAACCCAGGGACCACTGCACCAGCGTAAGGTCTGACGATGGGTCTGAGGATTTCATCCCGATACCTAACAGCAGTCAGGGTACCGTTGGCTAGCACGTGCGACCCTCCAAGGATAATCCTTCCCCCTCACTGACCCACTACCAAACCGGTCATGCTGAATGATGTTGCAGGCAGCACAACGTTCACCACGGCGACTTCAGACTCCTTCACGTCAGTCACATGTGCTCAGTGTGAACCTGCTCTCATCTGTGAAGAGAACAGGGTGCAAATGGCAGACCTGCCAATTCTGGTGTTCTCTGGCGAATGCCAGTCGAGCTGCACAGTGCTGGGCTGTGAGCACAGGTCCCACTAGAGGATGTCGGGCCCTCATACCACCCTCATAGAGTCTGTTTCTGACAGTTTGGTCAGAAACAAGCACACCAGTAGCCCGCAGGAGGTCATTTTGTAGCGCTCTGGCAATGCACCTCCTGATCCTCCTCGCACAAAAGAGCAGATACCGGTCCTGCTACTGGGCTGATGCCCTTCTACGGGCCTGTCCAGTTCTCCTTGTGTTCTGGCCCGTCTCCTGGTATATCCTCCATGCTCTTGAGACTGTACTGAGAGATTAAGGAAACCTTGCGACGACACGTGGATGTGCCATCCTGGAGGAGCTGGATTACTTGTGCAACCTGAATGGGCTGCAGGTACCGCCTCATGCTACCAGTAGTGACAATGACACTAGCAAAATGCAAAACTAGAGAAGAATCACTCAGGAAGGATTAGTAGAGAGCAATTGTCTGTGGCCACCACCTGCAAAACCATTCCCTTTTTGGGGGTTGTCTTGCTGTTGCCTCTCCAGTGTACCTGTTATCGCTTTCATCTGCACCAAAAGAGATGACATTGATTCACAATACCTTATGCTTCCTAACTGGACAGATTGATATCCCTAAAGTTTCATTGACTTTGTGTTATACTGTGATGATTATGTTCCCTTAATTTTTTTGAGCATCTCTTTATGTGGTTTGTTGTAATATAGTTTAGTTGTGTCTCTCAATGTGGTTGGTTGTAATGTATCTTTGTTTCTACTGTGCTGTTGTCATGTGTCTTATATCTGTTGTCTTTCACTTTTTATTTATTCCTGATACCCATTCCCTACAGGAGGATTGGGTATCACCGTTTTAGCTACCGCTGTGTGGTGTTTAAATATTTTTTCTGAATTAAAACTCAGGTACATATATATACTAAAAGTTTTAAATTGTCTTTACAATGTAACATGTTCTATCTGAACGTTAGATGTGTAAACTTTCACTGAGCAACTTGAATGACAATATTAACATTTTAGGCAATGTCATCTCTTGTAACAATTGTTTTGACTTAAATTGACTTGCATATATTAAAAGACTGACATGTTGTTGTAAATAAAACTTCAATGTTGATCTGTCTTTTTACTGGTCTAGTTAACCAGCCACATTTGATGTTGCATGATGGTTCAAAAGTCATTTCAATAAATCATTGCCAACTAAAAATTTTTTTTTCCAGTTATAGAATTTTAGCCAACCTGACTACATTTTTTTACACTACAGAATTAGAGAACTTATATAAATGGTGACTTTTCAATGTAGGATGCTTTTTCTAGGTTTAGAATACTTATGGAGTGGGAAGGGGGTGTGTACAGCTTTTATCCATGACAATGTGTCTTAGTTAAAATGTACCTTTAAAATGTGTTATCTAGTTGATGTTAAATTTGTGTGGGATGGGGGTCATTTCACAGGCACCAGGGTTGTGTGTGTTTGAGTGTGTGTGTGTGTGTGTGTGTGTGTGTGTGTGTGTTTGTGTGTAACGATCATTAATGCAAAGAGACTAAACTAGTGAAGTTTAGCTCTATGACACATACTAGTAAAAATAAAGTATAATCAACAAAAGTTAAGAGCATACTGTAACAAATCTTTTAAACTGTAAAAAAAACACTTTCAGTAAATCCAGAGACGTGTAGCGCACTTCATGGGATCAAAAAGTGAGTGAGGTCGGGTGATGGACTATTTAGGAGTCGACAACGACCGCAAATCCGAAGTAGTCAACAACTCCAACGACATAAACTTACAGGAAAAGCAATACCAAATGCACATTGTAACGACAAATCAGACGACAATGCAGACGACATGCACAACGACATCGACCATTTGAAGAAAAACAGACATTACAGTGGACATATTTTTGGCTTAAATGGTACTTCGTACCAAAAGACTGGAAACGTTGTGTAATGCTAAAAAACTAAACCTGGTGGAATATCGCACAACTAATTAGGTCAACTGGAAACAGGTCAGTAACATGATTGAGTATTAAAAGATCATTCCAGAGAGGATGTGCCTGTCAGAAGTGGAGGGTTTGACCACTCTGTAAAGGACTGCACGGGCAAATAGTGTCACAATTCAAGAATGATGTATCACAATGTAAAATTGCAAAGAGTTTGGGGATCTCATCATTCACGGCACATAATATCATTAAAAGAATCTGTAGAATCTCTGAACGTAAGGGACAAGGGCGAAAACCAATACTGGATGGCTGTGATCTTAAGGGCCCTCAGGTGGCAATGCATTATAAAGAGACATGATTCTGTAGTGGAACTCACTCCATGGGCTCAGGACCACTTCCAAAAAACATTGTCTGTGAACACAGTATGCTGCTGCATCCACAAATGCAAGTTAAAAGAAAGAAATCATACATAAACAACATCCAGAAACGCCAGGGCGTTTAGATGGACTTTAGGTGGCGTTTTAGATGGACTGAGGCGAAGTGAAAAACTGTCCTGTGGTCTGACAAATCAAAATTTGAGATTATTTTCAGGAATCATGGATGCCGTGTCCTCCAGGCTAAAGAGGAGAGGGACCATCCGGCTTGTTATCAGCACACTGTGCAAAAGCAAACATCCGTGATGGTGTGGGGGTGCATTAGTGCACATGGCACGGGTGACTTGCACTTCTGTGAAGGCACCATACATGTGGAACAATATATTCAGGATTTGTAGCAACATATTCTGCCATCCAGACAGCATCTTCTTCAGGGAAGGCCTTGCTTATATCAACAGGACAGTACCAAACCACATTCTGCACGTATCACAAAAGCATGGCTCAGTAGTAAAAGAGTCTGGTTGCTAACCTGGCCTGCCTGCAGTCTAGACCTGTCTCCTATTGAAAACATTTGGCGCATTATGAAATGACAAATAGAGCAAAAGAGACCCCGAACTGTTGAGCAGCTGCAATCCTATGTCAAGCAAGAATGGGACAACATTTCACTTTCAAAACTACAGCAATTGGTCTCCTCAGCTCCCAAACGCTTATAGACTGTTGTTAAAAGAAGAGGTGATACAACACAGTGGTAAACATGCCCCTGTCCCAACTTTTTTGACACGTGTTGCTGGCATCAAATGCAAAATGGGCATGTATTTTTCCAAAGACAATAACATTTCTTAGTTTCAACATTTGATATGTTGTCTTTGTACTATTCTCAATTAAATATATGAATACATGATTTGCATATCATTGCATTCTGTTTTTATTTGCATTTTACACAGCGTCCCAAATTTTTTGGACATGGGGTTATACAATTTGGGAAAGATTTAAGCCAGGGGTTCCCAAACTTTTTGTCTGACGACCCCATTTCAATATCTAAAAATTCTCACAACCCCAACCATGTGAAGAAAAATAATATAATCGTTATTTATTTATTTGAGGCTATGAGAGTCAATTGTAAAACATTCTCCCTCGACCCCATTTTCATATCAGGTGACCCCACATGGGGTTGCGGCTCCTAGTTTAAGAACTTCTGATTTAAGCCATCTAACTGGAGCTGCACAGATTTAGGAGGGCAGAACATTTTCCAGTTTAGGTCACCTAGTAGCACAAACTCTGAGGACAGATGAGGGGGCAATAAGTTAACTCACAGTCAGAGTTCAGATAGATGAAAGTCTATAGCAGACAGCGACAGTGAGGGAGATGCTCTTGGAGAGTATCAATTTTAATTGTTTAGGCAGATACTTCGATTATATTTCAAGGCAAAGCAGTGTTCTTAAAATGAATAAACACCAATCTTACATTGTAGGAATTATTTTGTGCGTCTTTTACACATTTAAGGGAATAGTACATGTACGAATGTAAACTACAAAATACTTACAAAACCACTAAGAAATACCTTTTGTTGGACACCCCAACATAAAAAACTAATGACAGACTGGCGACACATACCCGTTGGCTCACGTGATGCGCATTTCATTCTTTGTTTTTGGAGACAAAAATTGTGTAATTTGGCACTTTTGTTATTGCATGTCAATATCACAATTTCAATAATAATTTGATTAATCGTGCAGTCCTAGTTTCTGGTCAAACTCACCTGTCACGCGTAGCCTTTCTGCTCCTACCACCACCTCCTGGTCATCAGCAGAGAACAGAAACTTTCCAGAGCTGGATTTAACCTCAAACAATTTCCCTTGTGCACGCACTCCACTGGATCCTGGACAGTGCAAATAGTGTATGGAAAAAGTCAGTGAAGTTCAACAGGTGGCTGCTATATATAAAAATGAAATAAACAAAATATATTTTAATGCTAGGAAATTAGACAATTACTAAACTATAACTACAAAGACCTCAGGAATAAGAAAATGTAAAGTGGATCAAATACAAGTACTTTCAAAATAGGGTACCCAGAAAAAACTTCCTGAAACTAAACCAAACTATTATTGATAGTACAAAAAGCATAAAAGAACAACTGCTTGACTAAAAACGTGTTGTTTTTTGATCAACCAAACAGACCTTCCAATGTTTTTAAGATTATGTAGACATTGTTATGGACATTAATAATGTGTGATTAAAAATATGAACATTCGTTTTTGGTTATCTGTCATCAAAGTTCTGTTAGTATCAGAATTGTAAAGAATCTTGGATAATGTGCTTCTGTAAAATGAGAGTCCTTCTCAGCATTCATTTACAGGGAGGGAACCCCAAATGTGCAAATAAAAAGTGATTAGTAAAATGAAACAACAAAACACTTTTCTGTATCCTCAATAAAAGTCTATCTATCGGGAAGGGTAGGACACATTTACTCTAACCTACAAATTAATTAAAATATCCTCAACCACATTAACACAATACTGTATCAATTCTATTTCATTATGTAGTGTTTTTTTATGATTAATTTTATTGTTTATTTCTATTTGTATTTTATGCACACAACATTACTCTAAAAAACTTAACTTAATAACTTTTTAATAACTTGCCTCATTAAATAAAGGTAAATAAAATAATTAGCAATTTTGAGAAAATAAAAACCTGTGTAACTCAGTGGAGTATGGCACTTGAAATGCCATGGTTGTGGGTTGATTCCCATGGGAGGGTCAGGATGAAAACGTTTTGAAAATGTAAACAAGAATTGGTCTGGATGAGAGCGTCTAACAAATTGGTAAAATGTGAAGATTGTGAAAGAGACTATATATAAACATATCGGCCACAAGTGACTTGATCTACAGCCTTATGTCTTGTGGAAGCTTATTGACTACCTAACTTGTGGAGACCATACATTCAAGAACAGCTTGTAATGGGTCAGATCAGGGCAGAAGCAGGTGATTTGAGCACAGGCTCACAGGCTCATAGGCTCATCAACAGGCAGCAGCTAGCTAGTGTTAGCTAATATAGCTTTCAAAACAAGCACGTTCCTGAGAGCTAAATAAAATAATTTTCTGGCATCTGAGGAAAACCTATATACAGATTGTTAAATGATTTGTTATTGTGGTCGAGGAACAAGGAATCTCAGCAGAGCGCAACTGACACAGTCACACAGACAATTGATTCTGCTTCGCTCTGTTCTGACTGAAGTTTCTAGCCTTCTGTATTCCAATAGTTCACTCATCTACTAAACTTCTTCCAAAATCAACAGCTAGAAGCCAAATATTACTGCATTTTAACATAAGAGAGGAGTTGGTCTGTAGCTGATCATGGAATAAAATGTCTTGCGGCATACATTTTCTAATTTCTTTTGTCTGCTGATGGTAACTCCCATCCAAGTAAATAGATTTTCAGAACATTGTATGGTCTTCATGTTAGGACAACCCCGCAATGAATGTGTAACTTCTGTTGTGTTGCATGACATTACCTGCAATAAGTTGTGTGACCAGCTGATTCTTTCCATTGAGGATATTGACAGACACATTTTTGGAGGATTGCAGGAACAGTGGGCTGCCCTATGGAGAAAAAGCATGTAAACAAACAATGTAGTCCACCACACAGTACTCCCCCACACCCCACCAAAAGAGTCTTCAGAGCTTAGTGTGAGTGTTTTACTTGGAGTGCATGTTTTACAGATAATTTCCATTAGCCCAGAAGTCAAGAGTCAATCTGGAATGTAAACCCCTTCTGAAGCCTGGATCTAGTCTTGCCAGAGTAATCTTTCATGCTTCAGTCAACTTCTTAATTAAAGATAGCAGCCAGCCGTTGTGTTGTGCTTAAAGCCGGCAAGATAATGCCTCTTATATATATTATAGATTATATTAGATAATGGTCCACACAAATCAAGGTTCCTTTCAGTTTAGCAATACATTACTGTGTTGGAGTTAAAACCTGATTGGTTGATACGATGATCTAACCCTGATAAGGGCTTTGACATTGGTTTATTTTTTCTATCAAATCAACATTGTAACAAATGGCAAAAACAATTTTTTCAAACAGCTCTTATCAACATTTTGAAAATGTTTTTGGGTTATTTTGAATGTGAACATGAATGTGTGAAAATGTCAGAAAAATATAGGAAAATCACATTGTGAACTGCTGGGGACTTTTACAATGTGGCTGATTGAGACTACATAAGTATTGTCTCTTTTGGTATATTATACTATATGAGATAATCTATGTCTTCCAAAGCACATCTGATACTGTGCTGTTCTTATCATGCTGCTCGATCAACCAGGAATTTTAGATTGCAATCCTTATGTACCAGAAGGCACAGAGTCTCCGGCCATCTACCTCAATTGAGCTCACTGGCCTTCAAGCTGCCACAAGCAGTCAATAGAACGTGAAGAGCCAAGGCAACCATATTCTATTAGTAACCCCAAACCATGCTGGGCGATTGAGGTGCCCTCCACGGGACGCCTGGGCAAGCAGTATTTAAATCGTAAATTGTAATCATTTCCTGAAATAAAGGATTTCGAGCGAGTGAGAGATCGAGGGAAGCGATAAAGAGTTGAAGGAAAAAAACAGTAGAGAGGATCCTTACTCCGACAACAATGTCTATAGACATTTTTCATCCTTACTGCTATTCCGCTTACCTCTGCCTTGGCCAGCATGCTCTTTCTTTCTCTCTTTCTCTGCTGGTGAGAGACCGATGAGAGGAAACATGCGGCCCAGCTCATGATCAAGCTATCCATCCAATGCATTCTCTGTGGTATTATTATTGTGAGGAAGAGTGTGAGTGAGTGTCTATCACACCACTGTTACATATCACATCACCCCTCTTTGATCCTACACTCACTCTTTCCTTATCCGTTGGTGGTGGATGTGGCAGTTGCAGTACTTACATGTCTGGATTGGATTTCTTTGGCATATAGTGGTTGGAGAAACTCAGAGTCTCCCTCCAGTTTCAGGCCCTTTTCTGTTATTCTTAAGTGTCCCATTCCATCCTGTAGAGTAAGAGTAAATGAATAAGATATGGTCAGTATTTGGATATGAGTTGGGATAGTGCCATCTGTTGCATAGTTTTAAACATAAATGTATATGAAATCTGTAATATAGAATTTGTACCAATTTAGACAAGTCTTAGCTTAACACCATATACAATAGACATGCATATGCCATCTAAAATATGAAGGGACAGCTCCAATTTAACTTTTTTGTACAAGTTATAGGGATGTCACAGGCATCGCACTTACATCAGGACAGTAGTAACAACCTAAGTATTAAAACACAGATATTAGATGAGCCTCACATAGTGTCAGTATTTCTCTATGCAAATTTGACACAGTTTGAGGCAGATCGCACTGAAAATATGCTAAAAATATACTTAAACAAAATAAATTTTTTATTCTGAAATGATTGATTGGGGAGCGCAATGAGATGGGAAACTGAAAATGCCCTGTAACAAATTTTATAGTTAGAAGGAATCAAGGAAGACGCAGAAAATTGCATTTACTATAATTTCAAAGGTGAAGTGCATATGTGCTTAATATGTGCTTTATTGGATTGAGGAGAGACAGTGTGAAAGAGAGAAGAGAGAACCGTGGGCCAGATTTGACCCCATGCTGCAGTGGAATGTGTGCTCCGAAGGTACTGGATAAGACCACCCTAGGCCACAATTTAAGCACTTTTTGACAGAACCTCATTGGATATGAACAAAATCCATACATACAGTATTCACCCATTGTGGAAGTGCTCAGCAAGTAACATTTTGGCTTGGTTAAAACACTGAAAAATGACCAAACAGATAAGTAAGATTTTGTTTCTGTGGATATGACGTTAAAAATTTCAAATGTATTATAATGGTACAAATTCAAATCTGTAATCCAAGGTTTGACTATATTCAAAACTGCATACTGGTTGGGCATTCTTGTACCCAACTTGGCGGATGAAACCTCCGATTTACTACACTACCATCGGGGCCACAGTGACTCTGGACTCCTGTCTCAGTCCCTAGTTTTTACAGGAAAATAGTTTGTGTTGGGGTACTAAGGACAGTCTGAACTCCATACTGAGCTACTGTCACGGTCAAAAGGCAGGACACGAGGCGCAGAGCTGTAATACATCGTTTTAAACCCCTTGGTAAAAGAAAACAACAAAAGGAGAGGCACAACCGAGAACGGCCACCCATAACGCAAACAAGACCGCTGCAAATAACGATCCACACACTCAGGAAAATCAGAGATTTGGGACACCAACCAACCACAATCACCCTGAATGAGGGCCGACAGAGTTCACTCCAATTGCTCGAGGGTCGCAACGGAGAGACAACAGCAAGCCAGTGACTCCGCCTCCGAAAAGGCTTTGGAGGGAGGGCATCCCAGTGGAGATGAAAGCTCACCTGGCAATACAGCAAGGGTGGACAGTATCACACATTATTACACTTATCACATTTGCTGCTATAAATGTTTATTATCTATCCTATTATGTAGTCAACAAACCCCAACCTCCTACATTGTAAACCAGGAGTTTACCAATCTCGTAATACTCATACCCGTAATCATATCCATTTGTCCCACGTGATATTCATTATTGCATATACTCGTGATCAGAAAACCCGGAAATGCATGTTAAATGATGGTAAAGCCTATACATACCTCATCTGCGTGTTATTGATCCACCTAGAGCACTTATCATCACCCATTTCTGATGTTCCTCTACTCACTCAAAACATTGATAATTTAAAAACTAATCTGGCAGCTCTAATGGCCAATTCACATGGCTTATTTCTATAAACTTTATATTAACAAAACGTTAATAAATGCATGAATGCTCACCAACAGTGGGCTAGCTGTTTAACTTGCGATGGGCAAAACATTTCTCTTCTAACAGCTAGCTTATGCCACAACATTTTTGGAATCACCATTTACATTCACTGAAGATGCCAGGTTGGCCAGCAGGTGCTTTCCTCTCATTAAACTGGATGGAGCAGTCCAAAAATGTATCCTAGCTAGCAGGCAAACCAGAACGTATCACCTTTTCCACTTCAATCTAAGACGAAATAACAACACTATAGCCCGATGAGAATGAATGGACAATTTCAGATGTGATTAGAGCCACATATACGCCCTCTGCATCTCATTTTAGCCATCCATGTCATTGTTAGAACTCAACCTCTTGTTTGCTATCATCATTTATCCTGAGGAGTTCTGAGGAGCATTACCAAAAATGTTACCAAGACCTTCGCAATCCCTCTTGATCTGAATGCTTTAAAACCTTAATGATCTCCGCTCCAACCACTACTTTCTATACATTCTCTATTAGAACTCTGACAAGAAGTGAGACCTAAACAAGACGAGAGGATGTATGTATTTATCCTGAAGATTTACAAACCAAAAAAGATAATATTGCTGCCAACTGTAGGTAGAATGGACAGTTTTAAAAACATAAAATACTGTATGATGACTAATGATTTTTTTCCTCTGTGCAATAGAGTCCTATATAGTATAAGGTTGGATACTGATGTTTCCCTGCTGGTGAACAGATAAAAATCACCTGGTGGTTGGAACAAAATATTATTTGAACCCATTTGCAAGTAAATTGCAGGTTGAATTTAAAAAAAAAAATAATTACACTATTTACTTCCTCTTGCACTCCTATGCTACAGCTGTTTCCCTTATTTCTATCTATTTCTCTTTACCTCCCTCCATCCCACCTCCTTTATTCCCTCTGTCTCTCTCCTATGTTTATGGTATGGTATGGATTTGTGCAGCCGGAGAGGACAGGCTAGAGGTATGTCATGAATAATGCAGCGACATTAGTTGATACGAGGGGTCCCAGAACCCTGGTGTACCTTCTCCCTCCCTCTTCTCTCCCCACTCCACAACTACCCGTTCTGTCGAAAAGAAAATATATCTCCAACATCTCCACTTTCTTGCTACAGTTTAGGCAATATCAAGGAGTTAATTAATGTACAAGCAGGACGTTCAGGCACAAGTCTCACTAGTTTGTTTTTAATATAAATTGTGGACTAGAGAGGGTGGGATGGAGGATGTATTACTTCTGACATTATGTGCGGGGTGTCTGTGTGTGTTTGTGTCCATGCATGTTCGTGTGCACCACCCTGTCTGCTAGCAGGTGTATGTGTGCCCGATTGCATGGATGTGTGCGAAAAATGGATGTTGATGTTACTTTGCAGGACTGTGGTGAGGCAGGAGGAGTGGAGAGCAAGCTGCCAAAACAACAGTGCTCCTTGTTGACAGCTGTTAGGGGTCTTCTCTGCCAAGCCACTAGATCTTATCTGCCATGCTGATAAGGAGCGGATGATGCAGCAGCAGCACAAATTTGCATGAGAGTCAGGAGGTTGTCCATCCCCGTTAGTTAATGAATGCACATGCTCCAGTACAGGTGACCTGCCACTGAACAGAACCAAGCTGTGCCAGGTATAGCACGCTGGGGACAAAAATGTCTGGAAGAAAGGACACTGACATGGCAGCAGTAAAGACACACACACTCCACAACCAGAGTGAAAGTGTGGGGTGCTTTAAGATCAGTATTATTCTGAATTTCAATACTCAGGGACCTCAGGGTTATAATCAAATGACAGCATCAATATGGAACGTATTCTCCCTTCACTTGAGGCAGAACAAATAAAGTGAAATTACTTAAACATTACCTTTGTGACTAACAGAGAAAATTATTTGTCAGTTTGCTGTAGTCCCTGCACATGATCAATTGTTCTGGGAGAAAGTACTTCTCTGTTGGGTATTTCTGCAAGATGATGTAATGACTTACAAGACGGAAAATAATAAACAAACATACCTATCCCATTTCATCAAAACATATTGAATAACTGCAATAATTTAACTGCAGAAAAGTTTTTCCCAAATAATTGGGTGACTACCTCAAGAAGTTGGTTGAGGGAATGCAAAGTCTGCAAAACTGTCACTAAGACAAATTGTGACTACTTTACTTTGATCTGATAAACGCTTTTTAGGTTACTACATGATTTCATATCATTTCATATTGTTGATGTCTTCACTTTTATTCTACTATGTGGAAAATAGTAACAATGAAGAAATTACCCTTGAATGAGTAGGGGCATCTAAATCTTTGACTGGTACTGTGTGTATATACTGTTGTGCTCAAAAGTTTGCATACCCTTGGAGAATTGGTAATATATGTACCATTTGTAAAAACCAGAGTGAGCAGGCAAAACACGTCTTCTATTTCTTATGGGATTCACATTCAACTGTAGATCATAACAGAATGGCACAATCATAAACAAAACATGGCAACAAAGAAATAAATGAACTGACCCCTGTTCAAAAGTCTGCATACCCTTAATTCCTAACACTGTGTATTGCATGCAGTCTTTTCTAATAGTTGTCTATGAGGCCCGAATACTTGCAGGTGGTATAGCTGCCCATTCGTCAGGTCGTGCAAAGTCTTTGGTCATCTTTCATGAACCGCACGTTTGAGATCTCCCCAGAGTGGCTCGATGATATTAAGGTCAGGAGACTGTGATGGCCACTCCAGAACCTTCACCTTTTTCTGCTGTAACCACTGGAGAGTCAACTCGGCCTTAGGGTCATTGTCGTGCTGGAATGTCCAAGAACATCCCATGCGCAGCTTTCGTGCAGAAGAATGCAAATTGTCTGCCAGTATTTTCTGATAACATGCTGCATTCATCTAGCTATCAATTTTCACAAGATTCCCCATGCCTTTAGAGCTCACACACCCCCAAAACATCAGTGAGCCACCACCATGCTTCACAGTAGGGATGGTATTCTGTTCACTATAGGCCTTGTTGACCCCTCTCCAAACATAGTGCTTATGCTTGTGACCATAAAGCTCTATTTTGGCCTTGTCACTCCAAATTACAGTGTGCCAGAAGCTGTGAGGCGTGTCAAGGTGTTGTCGGGCATGTTGTAACCGGCTTTTTTGTGGCATTGGTGCAGTAAGGGCTTCTTTCTGGCAACTCAACCATGCAGTTCATATTTGTTCAAGTATCATCATATTGTGCTCCTTGAAACAACCACACTGTCTTTTTCCAGAGCAGCCTGTATTTCTCCTGAGGTTACCTGTGGGTTTTTCTTTGTATCCCGAACAATTCTTCTGGCAGTTTTGGCTGAAATCTTTCTTGGTCTACCTGACCTTGGCTTGGTATCCAGAGATCCCAGAATTTTGCATTTCTTAATAAGAGATTGAACAGTACTGACTGGCATTTGCAAGGCTTTGGATATTTTTTTATATCCTTTTCCATCTTTATAAAGTTCCATTACCTTGTTACACAGGTCTTTTGACAGTTCTTTTCTGCTCCCCATGGCTCAGTATCTAGCCTGCTCAGTGCATCCACGTGAGAGCTGACAACCTCATTGACTATTTATACACAGACACTAAACTGCAATTTAAAAAGCCACAGGTGTGGGAAATTCACCTTTAATTGTAATTTTCACCTGAGTGTCACCTTGTGTGTCTGTAACAAGGCCAAACATTCAAGGGTATGTAAACTTTCGATCAGGGCCATTTGGGTGATTTCTGTTATCATTATGATTTAAAAAGGAGTCAAACTATGTGATAATAAATGGCTTCATATGATCACTATCCTTAAATAAAAGACAGTTTTTTTGCATGATCAGTAATATTTTCAAAATCAGTGCCAAAATTTCACAATTTCTGCCAGGGTATGCAAACTGATGACCACAACAGTATATGTATTTATATATAAAACAGCATTTTCATTAGTTCATAGTGCTGTAGGCTATGTTTGGTACATTTCTCAAATGTCCAGAGAAATAAAATGCTGCCATTCTCATGTCACATTGTCCGGTGACGTATCTTACTGATATATACACTACTGTTGAAAGGTTTGGGGTCACTTAGAAATGCCCTTGTTTTCCATGAAAACATACATTAAATGAGGTTGAATAGGAAATATAGCAAAATGAATAGGAAATATAGTAATTGACAATGTTAGAAACAATGATTTTCAATTGAAATTATAATTGGGTCCTTTCGTCAAAGAATTCTCCATTTGCAGCAATTAGCCTTGCAGGCCTTTGGCATTCTAGTTGTCAGTTTATTGAGGTAATCTGAAGAGATTTCACTCCATGCTTCCTGAAGCACCTCCCACAAGTTGGATTGGCTTAATAAGCCCTTCTTACGAACCAAGCCACAGCAGCTCAATAGGCCAGAGATCCAGTGGCTGTGTTGGCCACTCCATTAGAGACAGAATACCAGCTGACTGCTTCTTCCCTCAATAGTTCTTGCATAGTTTGGAGTGTGGACAATCAGGTCATTGTCCTGTAGTAGAAGGAAATTGACTCCAATCAAGCGCCATCCACAGGGTATTGCGTTGCAAAATGGAGTGATAGCCTTCCTTCTTCAAGATCCCTTTTACCCTGTACAAATCTCCCACTTTAGAAACCAACAAAGCACCCCCAGACAATCGCTTTGTGTACAGCACTCCTCCAGCATCTTTTCATTTGTTCTCCATCTCACAAATGTTCTTCTTTGTTATCCAAATACCTCAATACGGTGGCCTGGAAGTGGAAAACACAGCCACTAATACAATTCCACACCCCCATACAAATTCTCCCCCAATACCGTAAAACATGACCACCAAAACGATGACACACTCCCAATAAAAATACTTCTCCCAATAATGCTAAACATACTGTAACCGCTAATATGATGACACTCCCAATTCAAGACAATACCTATTCTCCAAATATGTACTCACTCCCCCCAATACAAAAATAAAACCACTAATATGACACACTCTCAATTCAGTACAATACCTCTTCCCCAAATATGAATGCACTCCCCCCAATACAAAACCACAACATTAACAGAAAATGGAAAGGGGAAGTACAAGACCCTATTCACTGATTGGATACACAGTCTGTTATTCAGGGTGAAAGTGAAATTACAGTTAAGTAGCTAGCTGTTTAGATACAGTTTCAAAGAGGCAAAGAGAAGTGATATAACAAGATACGAGCATGTATTGCCTTTACTCTTGCAATAATTTAAACAAACGTACACAATTTTGCGGTGGCTCTGGCAAAGAATTGTATATTTTACTAATTTTAATGTTGTGAAAAGTTGACCACATATCTAAGAATGTCTCAGAATTTAACTTATCTAGCTCTCGCTAGTGATGTTCATGCATTGCTGATGTGCACAGGGTGAGAGAGATGATCGTGTTCCCAAGTTAAGGATTCCCTACAGTTCAAAGGTTTGGGGTCACTTAGAAATGTCCTTGTTTTTGCAAACTAAAAACAAATTCATTGTCTATTGAAATTATATCAAATTGATCAGAAATTCGGTGTAGACATTTTTAATGTTGTAAATGACTATTGTAGCTGGAAAAGCTACAATTTTCAATGGAATATCTGATTTTCAATGGAATATCTACGCAGGCATACAGAGGCCCATTATCAGCAAACATCATGCTTGTGTGCCAATGGCACATTGTGTTTGCTAATCCAAGTTTAGAATTTTTAAAGGCTAATGGAACATTTGAAAACCCTTTTTTGATTATGTTAGCACCACTGAAAACTGTTGTGTTGATTAAAGATGCAATAAAACTGGCCTTCTTTAGACTAGTTCAGTATCTTTGGCATCAGCATGAGTTCAATTACAGACTCAAAATGGCTAGAAACAAAGAACTTTCATCTGAAACATGTCAGTCTATTCATTTTCTGAGAAATGAAGGCTATTCCATGAGAGAAATTTGCCAAGAAACTGAAGATCTCATAAATAGCCTTTTAAAATGATATACTTGGATATACTGGTTCCAGATAGAATAGTCATTTATAACATTAACAATGTCTACACTGTATTTCTGATCAGTTTATTTTAACAGGGTGCTTTTCTATCGAAAAAAGGACACTTCTAAGTGACCCCAAACTTTTGAATGGTAGTGTATGTACACAAGATATTTCAGTGTTTCATGTTTAATAAATTGTCAAACATTTCTGAAAATGCTTTTCGCTTTGTCATTATTGGGTATAGTACTAGTCAATGTTGAACAAAAGTGTGTTCCGCTAAGGTACAGCCAGAGGACCCTTATAAGAGACAACAGCACCTTTTTCTTTCCTTTCCAAAAAAGTTGAAAAGGAAGGTTTTGAGTAAGGAACAGAAGGGTTAAAATTAAGAGACCACTGCAAATCGAAAGTTTTGAGTTCCTCTCTCAAAACTTTCCTTTTCAACTTTTTTGGAAAGGAAAGAAAAAGTTGCAGTGGTCTCTTAATTTTCTCCGGAGCTGTAGAATGCCCATTGATAAATAACTCATTGTCAATCATAATCCAGAGTCATTTTCTGATGACGGTATAGTTTCAACCCTTGAAAGTCAAAGTACAACACTACAGTCTGGATGTCAGATTGTTTCACTTAGCCCATAGGTGATAGTTTCAATGCTGCTTGTGGTCATGTAGCTGCACTCTCAGATGGTTATCAGTGGAATTGCCTTTTGGATTGCTCTTTGCGGCATCCAACTACCTTATCTACTGATCAAGGCCTTCAAAGCAAAGAGCAGCCAACACCATATCATCCATCAAGGAAATGTTTAATTGTGCTGGGCTTGAGGAAGAGACTGGCCAAAAAGAGTGAGAAAGTATAGAGTAGATTGAAAAAGACAAAAAAATCAAAAGAGAGGATGGAAACAGACAGTGTTGTAGTGATGTTTGGAGATGTGCGTTCTCATTTTCCTAAAATTCTCCAATCATCTTGAGGAAAAGGCACCTTGTATGAACAGTACTGGGTCAAGGCTAGAAAAAACAACTCAGATTCTGATAGGCATGACACATTGTGATCTAAGGTCATGTTTGATGGCCATAGCAAAAAGCAGTGGCGAAAGTGAACATCCTTGTCTTCTCCCTCTTTGTAAATTACATTAGGGTGACAGGGAATGGTTGGTAAGTATACTAGCGTAGGGATCCTGCATAGATAGATGTTGGAGACATTTTATGAACCTGTCCATATAGAAATACTACATATATTTTGTAGGTGCAGTCCAATCGGCTGCACTAGTCCAAACATTTTCCTCTGCGAGTGACCATCAAGGCTGCAGAGAATAATTAGCAATCCATGTAGAATCATAAAAATATGTGGCAGATTGTAAACAGCTTGCTGAATAATCGGTACGATGTGTGTACAGTATTTTAAGAGGGGGCTATATGACTGTTTCCCAGCTTCTCTCAACACAGCACAACCCTGAGTCGCATATAAAGGTGCTGGTCATATAATTAGAATATCATCAAAAAGTTGATTTATTTCAGTAATTCCATTCAAAAAGTGAAACTTGAATAATGTATACATTCATTCCACACAGACTGATATATTTCAAGTGTTTCTTTCTTTTAATTTTGACGATTATAACTGACAACTAATAAAAACCCCAAATCAGTATCTCAGAAAATTAGAATATTGTAAAAAGGTTCAATATTGAAGACACCTGGCGCCACACTCTAATCAGCTAATTAACTCAAAACACCTCCAAAGGCCTTTAAATGGTCTCTCAGTCTAGTTCTGTAGAACACAATCATGGGGAAGACTGCTGACTTGACAGCTGTCCAAAAGACGACCATTGACACCTTGCATAAGGAGGGCAAGACACAAAAGGTCATTGCTAAAGAGGCTGGCTGTTCACAGAGCTCTGTGTCCAAGCACATTAATAGAGAGGCGAAGGGAAGGAAAAGATGTGGTAGAAAAAAGTGTACAAGCAATAGGGATAACCGCACCCTGGAGAGGATTGTGAAACAAAACGCATTCAAAAATGTGGGGGAGATTCACAAACAGTGGACTGCAGCTGGAGTCAGTGCTTCAAGAACCACCGTATGCAAGACATGGGTTTCAGCTGTCGCATTCCTTGTGTCAAGCCACTCTTGAACAAGACACAGCGTCAGAAGCGTCTCGCCTGGGCTAAAGACAAAAAGGACTGGACTGCTGCTGAGTGGTCCAAAGTTATGTTCTCTGATGAAAGTAAATTTTGCATT
>JACXGI010007502.1:9653-37230 GCA_016801175.1 Esox masquinongy
GGGCGGGAAGATAGGGCGGGAAGATAGGGCGGGAAGATAGGGCGGGAAGGTAGGGCGGGAAGATAGGGCGGGAAGATAGGGCGGGAAGGTAGGGCGGGAAGATAGGGCGGGAAGATAGGGCGGGAAGGTAGGGCGGGAAGGTAGGGCGGGAAGATAGGGCGGGAAGATAGGGCGGGAAGATAGGGCGGGAAGGCAGACAGGCTAGGACACATACATGAAACACACTCAATGACTTGACAAGCACTGAACAGAACTGGGTAGGCTAAATAAGGAGATAACAAGACACAAGGATAGAGGCAAAAAACCCCGGAACAAAACAGAGCCTCACACACCATTTGCCAAAGTCCTACAGAGCACACTTTAGAAAGCTCCTCAAAGTAAAAGTAAAAATATTGATTAGGCACTTAACCTTAAGGTAGAATTTAAACCCCAGCTGTGCCACTTAACATGACCGCTCTTATTAATTTGGTCATCTTAATGCCTTCTTTACAGTTGCTAAACACAAACAAAAAGAAATATAAAAAGCAATATTTCATAGAGATTATATTTATCAGTGCCCACTCGCTTCAAGTTTGATTTCTTTATTAACCTATTATGTTTCATTAACATTGTTCAAGAAACGTAGCACTTAGCTTACCATAGTTTGCCTGACTTCCAAACGTTTTTGTACCAACATATGTTTAGAAATTTTCCCCTACGCTAAGTATGAAGTGAAAGTGAAATATGGCGATATATACAGTTAGGTCTGGAAATATTTGGACACTGACACAATTTTCACAATTCTCATGATGACTCTGGACACCACCACAATGGAAATGAAATGAAACAAACGAGATGCAATTGAAGTGCAGACTTTCAGCTTTAATTCAAGGGGTTGAACAAAAATATTGTATGAAAGGTTTAGGAATTGCAACCATTTTCATACACATTTCAGGGGCTCAAATGTAATTGGACAAATTAACATGATTATAAATAAAATGTTCATTTTTAATACTTTACTGAGAGTCCTTTGCAGGCAATGACTGCCTGAAGGAAAGCATAGGCATCACCAAACACTGGGTTTCCTCTTTTGTGAAGAGTTGCCTTTTCTGCAGCTGTCTTCAGTTGTTGTTTGCTTGTGGGTCTTTCTGCCTTAGCTTTTGTCTTCACCAAGTGAAATGCATGCTCAATCGGATTGAGATCAGGTGATTGACTCGGCCATTGCAGAATATTCCATTTCATTGCCTTAGAAAACTCTGGGGTTGTTTTCGCAGTATGATTTGGGTCATTGTCCATCTGTGATGTGAAGCGCCTTCCAATCAACTTCGCTGAATTTGGCTGAATCTGCATACCCATACCATCACACTGCCTCCTCCTTGTTTTACCGATGATGTGGTATGCTTCAAATCATGAGCCGTTCAAAGCCTTCTTCATACTTTTTTCTTCCCATCATTCTGGTATAGGTTGCACGCTTATGCAACCAGGTTATTGTAAGGTTTTTATTTTTCATTTTTCCCCCTCAAAGATTTCAGTTTGTTTTTCAAATGAATTGTTCACATTATAGTTCACATTAAAAGTGGAAAAAGTTCTGACATGATTTATCTTTGTCTCATTATTTTACATCACAAAAACCTGGCATTTTAACAGGGGTGTGTAGACTTTTTATATCCACTGTATTAATGAATGCACATGCAGCATATGAGTATATATTCAAGAAAAAAGCAATACAGTTTCAGCTGCAAAAGAACCTAAGCTAGCCTGGCAGAAAATTGCTAACTGAGACAATGCGTGAGGATTAACTGAAAAAAAAGAAAACTCTCGAGTCTTCCACTCATTAAACATTCATATAATGTGTTTGTGTGGGTGTAATATCAAGTTCAGAGTTTATTTATCAAATACACAGAATAACACAGCGTGATTCTGAACAGTGACATTCTTGTGACATGGCACACATCTATGTAGTAAGAATTAAGAAATACAGCTCCGGAAAAAGACCACTGCACTTTTTTCTTTCCTTTCCAAAAATGTTGAAAAGGAAAGTTTTGAGTGAGGAAAAGAAGCATTCAATTTGCAGTGGTCTCTTAATTTTAACCCTTCTGTCCCTCATTCAAAACCTTCCTTTTTGAATTTTTTGGAAAGGAAAGAAAAAGGTGCAGTGGTCTCTTAAGTTTTTCCGGAGCTGTATATAAAGCAATAATATACATAAAAATGTAAACTAGCGGCAAATTTAAACAGAGTAGGATGTGAAATATGAACAATATGGGTAGAAGAATTGAATATTATAAATATAATATGAGTGTAATATGCCTATGAATGGTACATACAAAAGTACAAAAATATTCTAATGTACATTAAATGCACATAGAAAGACATCAGAGCATTTGGAATGTTCAAGTGTGATCAGCATGATCATAGATCATTTTTGCTGGTTGAGGAGACTCATGGCCTGAGGGAAAAAAAACTGTGAGTCTGGAAATGCGTGCTCCGATGCTCTGGTAGTGTCAACCAGATGGCAGTAGCAGTGCGAATAGACCATAGACCTTGGTGGCTGTAGTCTTTGATGTTCCGTGCTTTCCTAAGGCATCTGTCTGTGACTTAGGAACACTACTAAAGTGTACAGAAAACATTTCAGTCCTGACAGCCCGACAGAGACGGTTGCCTTGGACATATGCTCAGCGTCACCGATGTTATACAGCAAACTGCAACACAAAGAATTTGTTCTGAACTGAGAGCACGTCAACCATGTATCATAGGAACGACATGAGGGTTAACCTAACCTTAACCTCAAAAACTAACCTTTACGCTTTGATATTTAAACTTTACGTCTAAACTTTACACTTTGCGCTCCCTAACGCCTTTCACTATACAGCTTGCACACATTGTACTTAAATACGCACACACACACACATTATTTTCACCTAAAATGATGACACCTGAGGAGGTGCAAAATAAAGACACTGAGCTGTCTTACATGAAACGTGTCTGTGATTCTGTTTCATGCTCTTCTGTTTTCCCCATTGTTGATATAATTGTAACCCAACATCAACCTCTAGTGGTGATCTGGAATAACATTTCTGTGACGACGTCTCAGTACTTGTGGCTACTGAAATTATTATAAAACTTCAATGACCGCGTACAGATTGTCTGCCCTTCTACAGAGGTGTGTACTTCTTTCAATTCCCTATGTGAAATCACAAGCTTGGCTGAAGGGAATTTCCAGTATATTCCTTTCATCAATCTTTTCTTTTTTTAAATCCATAAAAGGGAGTGTCTAAATGCACACTTCACAAGAAAGGTAAAGAACTGGAAGGCAGCCAATGAGATATGCCTATAAATCTTCTGACACTTGACTATGTCAAGCTGATTTGAAGCTTTCACTTTCAGTTCTATGTAGCGTAGTGGAAAAATTCCTATGTAGGAATGAATACGGTTTTCGCTCATCCTGTTTTTCATTATTTCAGTATCAATCCACCATTGCTCAACTTAGACGGACAAGTGTTTTTTTTCTAACTCAGGAGTGTCTTCGTGTGTGACAATCAGGCTCATGCAGGTAGAGATCCTCTTTCCTGAGAGTCAGGCATGCTAAGGTAAGCTAAGTGCACCGTTTCATGAACAATGTTAAGACCACAGTATTATGCAAATTATGGAGCCAAATAGAGCTCAAATGTATTGACTGTAAGAAAAGAAAAACGTAACTGAAATATTTTATAGTATGAAAAAACGGAATTCAGTCGTATGAAAAAAATAGATTCAAGGGTGGAAAAAGTGTATGCTAAAATAATTAAATGGATTTTCGCGTCCGATCTTTAAATATCTTCGTTCAAACCACGTTCGCTTCTTACGATTACAATTTCTTCCCACGTTCGTTCGAATCATGTTATCTGAAAACCAAGTTTTGAGCCTCTATTGGCGTGGAGGCGGGGATTTATCTGGGCATTGAATTCTTGAACTCGATTAGCCATGAATCAAGAAGCGAACGTGGAAAAAAACGTGTTTGAACGAAAACATTTTAAGCTCGGACGCGAAAATCAATTTTATGATTTTAGCATGCACTTTTTCCACGCTTGAATCTATTTTTTTCATACGATTGAATTCAGTTTTTTCATACTATGAAATATTTCAATTACGTCTTATTTTTCTTGCAGTCAATACATTTGAGCTCAATTTGGCTCCCTAGTAAGTCTGCATTTAAAAACATACTGTAGCATTTTCACATTTCACAAAGTAGTTCCATTATAGTTGTTTAACTTGTTATTCATATGTTGACATGACACAAACGCCCTAAAATATTATAGCCTTCTGTACATACAAATATTTGACAGTTGAAATATGACATTTGAGTTTAATAGTTAACATATTCCAGTGAAAAACAAAAATGGGAAAAACCCTGAGTGTCCTTGAGAAGAAAGGATACACTATCCAGAAGGAGATAGAGAATGGTGTTATTGCAACTGACAAAGATGGTGACCCGTTTGTTATCAAAGAAATCAAACTTGAGGTGAGTGGGCACTGATATAAAGCTCCGGAAAAAATTAAGAGAACACTGCACCTTTTTCTTTCCTTTCCAACAAAGTTAAAAAGGAAAGTTTTGAGTGAGGAACAGAGGCATTCAATTTGCAGTGGTCTCTTAATTTTAACCCTTCTGTTCCTCACTCAAAACCTTTCGTTCCGAATTTTTTGGAAAGTAAAGAAAAAGATGCAGTGGTCTCTTAATTTTTTAATCTCGATAAAATATATTACATTTTATTTAAAAAAAAATGTATGGGGCACTGGGCACCAATGTATTTATTTGATTTCTTAAATGTTATTTTTGTTTGTTTTGTAACTGAATTATCAGAGTAAAGAAGGCATTAAGATGACCAGATCAATAAGACCGGTCATGTTAAGTGGCACAGGTCGGGTTTAAATCATGCCGTTAGGTTCATTAAGTGCTAAATTCATTATATTTTTATTTACTTTTACTTCATGAGGATCTTTCTAAAGAGTGCTCTCTCAGACTTTGGCACTAGTGTGCCTGCTCTGTGTAAATAACATTTCCTTTGCCATAATTAAGTCCTCCTACACTCTATTCTCATTTTATTGTTATACTTTATTAAAGTGTATTGTGATTTTAAATGAAGTAACATTTCATTTGGAGTTACAAAACAATTAATTCGGGGCTTAATTTGTAAATATATTTGTTTACAATTGTATCCTGATGCCTTGTGGATTGTAAGGTTATCAATTACATATTATTGAAAAAGGTGTGTAGTCAAAAGTTAATGGGTAACAAACACAACTTCCCATTGACTTAAAGGGAACAAAAATAGGTCATATGTAAAAAATCTCTATGCCCTCTAATGTCCAGTATTTGTTATGTATTTAGAACAGTTTTTTTTTCCTTCAATAGACATCATATTCGACATCTGATGCTGAATACATAATCTCTGAAATGGGAAATCTACTGCAAATAAGTCACCCTCATATTGCAAACTACAAAAACTCTTTTCAAGGTAAATAATATTTCTAGGTTCTTTTTAAATTTTTCTGATATAGTTTGGATGGGATTCCACAGATTAAAATATTATGTAGTCTGCATTTAAAAACAATTTTATTTTCACACAACTGTGTATTTTTACAGATGGTAATAGTTACTATGTAGTTATGGACCATTGTGAGGGTGGAGATCTGTCACAGAAGATAAGAGACAGGATGGAGACTGGGACCCCTTTCTCAGAAGATGAGGTGTTTCAGATTAATAGCAAATTAGTTGTGTTCCTGGCTGACTATTTTACAGATGTTGTTTGCATAACAGGTTGCATGTCAAGTAATCAACTGTACAGTCCGGTATTACAGTGGGTATAAAAAGTCTACACACCCCTGTGAAAATGCCAGGTTTTTGTGATGTAAAAGAATGAGACAAAGATAAATAATGATGGAACTTTTTCCACTTTTAATGTTACCTATAATGTGAGCAATTCAATTGAAAAACAAACTGAAATCTTCGAGGGGGAAAAATGAAAAATAAAAACCTTACAATAACCTGGTTGCATAAGTGTGCACACCCTCTTATAACTGGGGATGTGGCTGTGTTCAGAATTAACAAATCACATTCAAACTCATGTTAAATAGAAGTCATTACATACCTGCCGTTATTTAAAGTGACTCTGATTAATCACAAATAAAGTTCAGCTCTTCTAGTAGGATTTTCCTGACATTTTCTTAGTTGCATCTCCGAGCAAAAGCCATGGTCCACAGAGAGCTTCCAAAGCATCAGAGGGATCTCATTGTTGAAAGATATCACTCAGGAGAAGGGTACAAAGAATTTCCAAAGCATTAGATATACCATGGAACACAGTGAAGACAGTCATCATCAAGTGGAGAAAATATGGCACAACAGAGACATTACCAGGATGAATGGGCTATGGGGTAGGGTGGCAAGACTTAAGCCTTTTCTTACAAAGAAAAACATCCTAGCCCGGCTGAAGTTTGCAAAAAGAAACATCAAGTCCCCCAAAAGCATGTGGGAAAAAGTGTTATGGTCTGTTGAAACCAAGGTTGAACTTTTTGGCCATAATTCCAAAAGGTATGTTTGGCGCAAAAACAACACTCCACATTACCCAAAGAACACCATACCCACAGTGAAGCATGGTGGTGGCAGCATCATGCTTTGGGGCTGTTTTTCTTCAGCTGGAACAGGGGCCTTAGTCAGGGTGGAGGGAATTATGAACAGTTCCAAATACCAGGCAATTTTGGCAAACCTTCAGGCGTCCGTTAGAAAGCTGAAGATGAAGAGGAAGTTCACCTTTCAGCACGACAACGACCCAAAGCACACATCCAAATCCACAAAAGCATGGCTTCACCAGAAGAAGATTAACGTTGTGGAATGGCCCAGCCAGAGCTCGGACCTGAATCCAATTGAACATCTGTGGGGTGATATGACGAGGGCTGTGCACAGATGTCCTCACAATCTGATAGATTTGTAGCGCTTTTGCAAAGAAGAGTGGGCAAATATTGCCACGTCAAGATGTGCCATGCTAATAGACTCCTACCCAAAAAGATTGAGTGCTGTAATAAAATCAAAAGGTGCTTCAACAAAGTATTTGTTTAAGGGTGTGCACACTTATGCAACCAGGTTATTGTGAGTTTTTTATTTTTTATTTTTCCTCCTCGAAGACTTCAGTTTGTTTTTCAATTGAATTGTTCACGTTATAGGTCACATTAAAGGTGGAAAAACTTCTGACATGATTTATCTTTATCTCATTCTTTTACATCACAAGTACCTGGCATTTTAACAGGGGTGTGTAGAGTTTTTATATCCACTGTATATTGGTTTATCACTGCTGATATGTTCATCTGACCAGGTGTTTTTTAAATATGGCAAATTCTTCTGCAGCTAGTCAGCCTGGAACACAGCCATTTTCATTTATAACACTGCATCCAAACTATGTTACTCTATGTTAAACCAACGTTATCAACTGTATTTCATCCCAGATCATGGACTGGCTTGTTGAGATCTGTATGGCCGTTAAGTGTGTCCACGACAAGGGCCTTCTTCACAGAGACCTGAGACCACAGGTAAACTCTGCCCTTTCAAAAAGAAACAATATATATTTCAGTATGTCTTTATGACATAGAAATTTGGGAACGATACGATTGGGAACCCCTAGGTTTTCCATGTATTTGATCTACTCCAGAAATAGCACCTGATTCAAATGTTCAACCAATCAATATGCTTTTGATTATATGAATCAGAGCCCTGTGCTACCATAGAGGTTTGAGAAGTTAGCAGATTAACTTCATCCATTCAACTGAAGATAATTTGGTATGTCAAAAGCGGCTTACAATTTTTACTGGCTTACAAATAAAATACTTGCAAAGTATTTTATTTTGAGTAAAAATATAATTATCTTGAGATATCTGAACACAATAATGGCAAGTAGACTACCTCAGCAACATTCTCAGAAATTGTATAAGTATAAAAGATTTGGTATTTACTTGTCATGTCTGTGATCAGAGGCGTCGCTAGGATCACAATACATTTGGGGCTTAGCCTACAAATGTATTGTGCCCAGCCTGGGACAGAAAGTACAGGGTTTTGAATGTACATGCGGAAAATTCCGGTTGTACATGCTAGCGGCCTACACATCTACATTGTCATAATGCGCGATCAGAATTATAGATGAATAGATCAGGGGCTATTTCATTATTTTTTTTGGTTAATTTGAGATCCAAGGCTGTTCATAAAAGATCACGGGCTACAGCCACGGACGCCCAGACCTAACGACGCCACTGTCTGTGTCCTGTGATTGCTTTGGTTTATTGTATTGACTTTTTACTGGACACTAAATGACTGAAAGCGTAAATGTAGTAGGTGTGGCTGGCTATTGTGAGATTCAGTGCATGTTTGATCATGAATAAGTTTCTTATTCCTATGAGGTGCAGGGCGTTCTCTACCATTCTGGATTTACAGGCTAAAATCAGCTGTCTATTTTTTCTACTTTCAATCCTCTTATAGAAGGCAATCATGTAATGCATATAATGCACTTTTGCTGTGATCTTTTCCTGCACCAGTCCCAGTCAAAAAATCACAGAAGTCACCAAAATTTTGAGCTACAAATGTTTTCGCAACAAATGTTACATATAAATTTGCTCTGCCTCATCAGTGACCGTATAGTCTTGTCTATTAGTCTTTTAACTACACCAAATGCCTCTACCTAACAGTCAGCACTACAAATGCTTAGACTGAAGGATGGTTTGGGTTTTGCAATATGCCTAAATATTGGTCAAACAGTATGCTGAGCTTTGTTGTTGTAAAAATGTAGCTGTCTAGCAGTTTAGCCAAGTTCTGCTTTATATACAATACAATATACAATAAAAATAAAGGCCCATTTACCTCATTTCAAATATACACCACTGTTCAAAAGGGTCACTTAGAAATGCCCTTGTTTTTGAAAGAAAAGCACATTTTGTATTCATTAAAATAATATAAAATTCATCCAAAATACAGTGTAGGCATTTTAAATGTTTTAAATGACTATTGTAGTTGGAAATGGCTGATTTTCAAAGGATTATCTACATTGGATTGGAACACAGGAGTGATGGTTACTGATAATGGGCCCCTGTACGCCTATGTAGATATTCCATTGAAAATCAGACGTTTCCAGCTACAATAGTCATTGACAACATTAACAATGTCTACACTGTGTTTCTGAACAATTTGATGTTGTTTCAATTGACAATAAATAGCTTTTCACTCTAAAACAAGGACATTTCTAAGTGACCCCAACCTTTTGAACAGTGGTGTATACAGTGGGTATAAAAGGTCTACACACCCCTGTTAAAATGCCAGGTTCTTGTGATGTAAAAGAATGAGACAAAGATAAATCATGTCAGAACTTTTTCCACCTTTTAATGTGACCTATAACGTGAACAATTCAAGTGGAAAAAAAAACTGAAATCTTTGAGGGGGAAAAATAAAAAACTCACAATAACCTGGTTGCGTAAGTGTGCACACCCTTAAGCTAATACTTTGTTGAAGCACCTTTTGATTTTATTTCAGCACTCAGTCTTTTTGGGTAGGAGTCTATTAGCAAGGCACATCTTGATGTGGCAATATTTGCCCAGTCTTCTTTGCAAAAGCGCTCCAAATCTGTCAGATTGTGAGGACATCTCCCTTCAGATGCACAGCACTCTTCAGATCATCCCACAGATGTTCAATTGGATTCAGGTCTGGGCTCTGGCTTGGTCATTCCACAACGTTAATCTTCTTCTGGTGAAACCATGCTTTTGTGGATTTGGATGTGTGCTTTGGGTCGTTGTCGTGCTGAAATGTGAACTTCATCTTCATTCAGCTTTCTAACGGACGCCTGAAGGTTTTGTGCCAAAATTGCCTGGTATTTGGAACTGTTCATAATTCCCTCCACCCTGAACAAGGCCCCGGTTCCAGTTGAAGAAAAACAGCCCCAAAGCATGATGCTGCCACCACCATGCTTCACTGTGGGTATGGTGTTCATTGGGTGATGTGCAGTGTTGTTTTTGCACCAAACATACCTTTTGGATTTATGGCCAAAAAGTTCAACCTTGGTTTCATTAGACCATAACACATTTTCCCACATGCTTTTGGGGGACTTGATGTTTCTTTTTGCAAACTTCAGCTGGGCTTGGATGTTTTTCTTTGCAAGAAAAGGTTTCCGTTTTGCCACCCTACCCCAATTGCCCATTCATATGAAGAATACGGGAGATTGTTGTCACATGTAGCACACAGCCAGTACTTGCCAGAAATTCCTGCAGTTCCTTTAATGTTGCTGTAGGCCTCTTGGAAGCCTCCCTGACCAGTTTTCTTCTCGTCTTTTCATCAATTTTGGAGGAACGTCCAGTTCCTGGTAATGTCTCTGTTGTGCCATATTTTCTCCACTTGATGATGACTGTCTTCACTATGTTCCATGGTTTATCTAATGCTTTGGAAATTCTTTTGTACCCATCTCCTGACTGCTATCTTTCAACAATGAGATCCCTCTGATGCTTTGGAAGCTCTCTGCGGACCATGGCTTTTGCTCTGAGATGCAACTAAGAAAATGTCGGGAAAATCCTACTAGAACAGCCGAACTTTATTTGTGATTAATCAGAGTCACTTTAAATGATGGCAGGTGTGTAATGACTTCTATTTAACATGAGTTTGGATGTGATTGGTTAATTCTGAACACAGCCACATCCCCAGTTATAAGAGGGTGTGCACACTTATGCAACCAGGTTATTGTAACCCCTCGAAGGGTTCGGTTTGTTTTTCAATTGAATTGTTCACATTATAGGTCACATTAAAAGTAGAAAATTTTCTGACATGATTTGTCTCTGTCTCATTCTTTTACATCACAAAAACCTGGCATTTTAACGGAGGTATGTAGACTTTTTATATCCACTGTATATGTTTTTATTGCATTTTTGGGAATAACTATGTAGGTCTTGATCTACACATAAAATCACTAAATGATCCATAGTCTGCCCACCTTAAGACAATTAAAGTTATTTAAAGAGTTAATTAAATAATTATTTATTTTGCTGAGTTAAATACATTAACTCAGCAAAAGTCCATCTCAGATTCTTTTATAGGAACTTGAGCGGGATTCAGAGCCGTGCGTTCTCACCCAGACACAGAATGGATGCATTGTCATCTTCTCAATAGGAGACACACCGGTGACTGTGGTTTTCCAGCTCTTTTTATGCTATGCCAGAGCAGCTCAGGGCAAGTCACTGTCTTAGGAGCACCTATCTCACTGGGTTATGCAGGTCTATCAACAGAGAGCAAGTGTTGCCTGTGTAATCCTGCTCACTCAACTGGGGACAACAATTAAATGATTCACAATTTGCTGTTCTGGAAACCTTGAAGGGAAAACAGCCAAGAGTTCCCTAAAGCTTCAAACAGCGAAGAGTTCCCTAAAGCTTCAAACAGCCAAGCAATCCCTGTCAGTTTTTCAATTATATGAGAAACTTAGAATTTTCTAATCCTATTTTCCTTTTTAGTCTGATTTTTTATTTCTTGTGTTAAACTGGTAGACTGGTAGATTTGCCACAACATGTTTTGTGCAGTTGGGTTCTTGATTCTAATGTGATTCTGGAGAGACTTTCCCTAGTATTATGGTGTTAGATTATTAGATTAGATTCAACTTTATTGTGATTGAACAAGTACAAGTACAGTAAAACAAAATGCAGTTAGCATCTAACCAGAAGTGCAAATACAATAGGGCAGAAAATGTACAGGTATTAAGTATGTGTATATTACAAGTGGAATGTATAGATGTGCAATGAAGGCAAATGCAGTACAAATGGCAATACTAAATGTGCAATTAAGGCAAATAGCGGAGGGCAGAAAATTTACAAGAATTAGTATAGTGTATATTTCAAGTGGGATAAACAATTGTGCAGGTACAAATGGCATTTCTGAGAGGCATTCAAAAATCTTCAATCGAGGCAAATTGAAGGTGTTAAGGTAGCATGTGCAACTGAAATTCAGGGAGAGCAGCAGTGAGGTCCCCGAGGTAGACATGTGCCTATAACATCTGAAAACATATTTTGTCCGTTGTATGGGTTGTATCTAATCTGCAAGTGAAATGTTGTAGTGTTCAGAAAATAGTTGTATGTGCTATGAAAATTTCTGATGGCTAAACTTTATTTCACAGTGTGTGAACTGAATTAAGAGGCTTACCATCAAAGGCATTTCTCTTTCAAACCCTTCTCCTACAATGGTCCAAAATTAAATTAAAATGAGTTTCAACATTGTGGTCACATTCAATCACAAAATCCATTTAAAGATACGAACAGTATCAATGTAAATCACCATCTGGGCAGATCTGGCCTCTCCTTTCCTCTCTTAATTTACTTTTAGGAGATGTGGAGAAACACAGTTTTTGTATATTTGGGACACAATACAGTGGATTAGGGTGTGCTCCCTCTACTTACTAAGGTCAACTGTCATCTCCTTTGTTCTGCTGATGTTAAGGGCGAGGTTGCTTCCTTGGCACCATAATGGCAGTTCCCTCCTCCCTGTTGACTCTTATTGGTTTGTTGTTGTATGTGTCATCAGGAGAGTTCATTATGGTCTTTATCATGTGCGAGTCACACTCATGGATAAACCGTCTGATCTTGTTTCAATAACAAGAAACCAGGCAAGCCTAGTTCAACCGGCCCACAATAGCAAGTGTTGATCGTGGCTGCCCTCTCGAGATTTTAACCCAGGTTGCCCACGTGAAAGGCTGTGTCTTGAACCACTATGCCACAGAGCCGTGTGTCCAATATGCTATACTGCCGGGTGTCAGTATGGCATATTCACATTATATAATATTCTCATGCATTAACGTCACATCAAATTTGAATATTTCGTTAGACCAGTAATATGTCGCTAGACGCCATTACGCATTGTGTTGAACTTTGTAACGTTTCTTATTAATTTTACCACCTCCACAAATAGCATGTATTAACTGTGTGGCTTTTGCCACTGGCCGTTTTAACAGCTTATTAGCTATTCGGGAATGACATTGATACAATAACTACTGTATCAATATAGGTGAAGATAACGGATTTTTATGTCAAGTGAAAAAAACGAGAGAATCGTGTAGCCAGCGAAGTGTTTGACTATCCTGAAGGTGTCCTAAGACATAATTTGAAAATCCACCAGAAATAGTTGCAATATAACAGTAAACTAGTGATGGCTGTTCTTCTAGCGGCAGGATATTATGCTAACTCAGATTTTCTTTTTCAAAATAAAAGACATCATTGAACTATATAAGGCGATATAGTTAACGACCTAGTCTGTCAATCTAGTCTGTCATTTTATGTTTAATGTCCGTTCCAATGTTGTTCTTGTCTGTTATTTTTTTACATACTAGATTGTTAACTATATGGCTTTATACATTTCAATTATGGCTTTTATTGTGATAATGAAAATCTGAGTGCTGCCAGCATAATATCCTGCTGCTAAAATAACGCTAATGAAGCCTTGTTTGGCCATCACTACAGTAAACAGTTTCATTTTAGGCTTCCCGTAGCTACAGAAGGTTGTAGCCAGCAACGTTTTTGTCCATTCTGAACATATCCTCTTTTATCACTGGCCGTTTTAACAGCTAATCAGCCATTTGGGAATGACATTGAGTACCTATCAATATAGGTGACAATAACTGACTTTTGTCAAGTGAAAAGACGAGAGAATGATCATCCATTTTCCTCTTGATCAAATTCCAGAGGTTTTTAATGAGGTTCAGGTCTGGAGATTGGGCTGGCCATGACAGGGTCTTGATCTGGTGGTCCTCCATCCACACCTTGATTGACCTGGCTGTGTGGCATGGAGCATTGTCCTGCTGGAAAAACCAATTCTCAGAGTTGGGGAACATTGTCAGAGCAGAAGGAAGCAGGTGTCCTTTCAGGATAACCTTGTACTTGGCTTGATTCATGCGTCCTTCACAAAGACAAATCTGCCCGATTCCAGCCTTGCTGAAGCATCCCCAGATCATCACCGATCCTCCACCAAATTTCACAGTGGGTGCGAGACACTGTGGCTTGTAGGCCTCTCCAGGTCTCCGTCTAACCATTGGATGACCAGGTGTTGGGCATAGCTGAAAATTTGACTCGTCAGAGATGACCTTACTCCATCCCTCTACGGTCCAATCCTTATGGTCCTTTGCAAACTTGCCTGGCTCTTCTTTGCTTCTCATTGATGAAGGGCTTTTCTCTAGCTTTGCACGACTTCAGCCCTGCCCCTAGGAGCCTGTTTCGAACCGTCATCGCAGTGCACTTCACCCTAGCTGCTGTTGTCCATTCTTTTTGTAGGTCACTTGATGTCATCCTACGGTTTTTGAGTGACATTCGAATGAGTTGACCGTCATCTTGGTCAGTGGACAGTCGTTTTCACCCTCTGCCCTCTGTAGCTTTGTTGTCCACAATGTTTGTTGCTTGACCTTGTTCTTATGAACCACCGTCTTTGAAAGTTTCAGGATGGAAACAACCAGATGCTCACTGTATCCCTCTGCCAGTAAAGCCAGCATTGAACCCTCCTTTTTTTCACTCAAAGCTTTTCTTAACTCTTTTGTCATGCTGAATAGTTATTTTTTTTTTTTGAAATTACCATTGAGGTACTACTTGCACTGTTTTTACCATCCAGCTGGTCCTATTGCAAGAGGATAGAGATGACCACAGCAGTGGTTTTTATACTTTTCCTCATTAAATTAGATTTGGTTCAGGTAATCGCCTAATCAGTACCTCATTAAGTAAAATGAGGTGTGCTTGTGTTGGAATTTAACAGACACTGGAATGGAATGGCTCCCATACATGTAGAGATGCTGATTTAAGAAAAATTAGGAGTGGTCTCGTAATTTTGTCCAGAGCTGTATGCACAGGGTTGGGTAGATATTCAGTAATTACAATTATTAATTAATAACCCTTGATCTTCCAGAATCTAACATTTTTTATCTGAACAGAACCCAAAATCAATGGATTTTTTAGCCTATTCTATTATTTGTGTTTTATTCATGTTTTTTATTGCTTCAAAACATCTTTGGAAAGAAAATGACAATTGTTCGAAAAGGGAAATTATTGTATATAAAAACCAAGATATCAGTAGTTTTTTGCGCGTACACTAAATCTGCGCTAGTCTAATGTTTTGCTCCACAACCACCAACATTGTCAAAATGTTGCAGAAACCCCAGGCACGCGAAAGCATGTTCGCAATCGTGAACACCCGCACACAAGTTTTACCTGCGCGAACGAAACAGTTGAAAACTAGGGCCATCATCAATGGATTATCAAATCGCAAATTATAGAAATAAACTGTGATTATACACCAGCACTCTTAGCTTGAAGTCAATGTCGTCAGCAGCCAAAGACAACCAATGAACATAATTTTCTGAGATGCAAAGCAAGCAGAATCAAATGACCTACCTGTATGGAGTTGTAGTGGCAGCATCAAATGCAAATCATCATCCTGTGGCAGAGAACTTCCCGACACACCTTTTCTCTTCAATTATTGTGATAAATTCAATATAATGTTTTATCTTGAAAGCAGCGCCATGTTACAGCTGTCTTAACAAATAGTTGCCTGATCTTCTAAACAATTGCTGTCTGAGAAAAATACAGCACCAGGTAGGTTAAATGCCTGTCATTGTTCTGAGAAACATGCATCAATAGTAGGTAACTAAATCACATTTTATATGGGTCGGCAAATATTATCGTAGATATACTGTTTTTACCTGCCATCCAACCAACCAAAACCGGAGAAAATTAACTAGCTCTTCATCGTCACTAGCGCTCCTATTCTTTTTCAATTGAAGTAATCCAAGAAGTAATCATAATTTTTTTCAAAGGTGAATCCGATTTACAATAACAGTAGCTGTTTTTGTAATCCGTTACTCCCCAACTGTGTGTGTGTCACACATATATACTGTACAACCTCATTGTCAGTCAATCCTTGTTGAGTACTGTTTTGTAGGTACATGTAGGTAGCCTACTTTTTTTTGTTCTCATAGTTCTCTGCTCGCTGGCGGAAGTTCAGACAGTTACAAGCCTATTAAAGTTAATGTCAGGCAGACAAGCAATATCTACCATTGTATTGTAATACTTTAGCAAAAACTTTAAAGCAATTTATTATCAGATTTCATACAACAGTGGGGCATCAGATAGGCTCTACTGCATATATTTAAAACGCAGTCCCAGTTAGAGATTCACACTGCACACTTAATGGCACACTAACACAGCACACTTGATTGGCAAACCTGCACAGTACAGTTGTTAACACACCAAAACAGAAATCTTGATAATACATTAGCACAGCACACTAATCAGCACAGTTTAATAGGAGGTCAGTATTTAACCATTATGCACTCCACACCATCATGGTTAATAAAATATAAATTCCCCTCCCACTGGCACTATCCTCATCCTCGTCATACACTTAGTTTCACCCATTTCTGTCGCCCCACAGATTTAACTCGGACAGAGTCTGTGAGTGGAGACAGGTGCAAGCAATTAGCACCTTATCAGGGTCTGCAACCTCTTAACAGGTTCATCACAGCATTAACAATTATTTAGTATACCGCATTTATCACAAAAAAAGTAGGCTACTTTTTGCCGGGCCGCGTAAGCTGCAACTGGCTACAACCTTCGGTAGCTATGTTATAGTAAGCCTAAAATAAAACTGTTTATGGTATATTGCAACTATTTCTGGTGGATTTCCGAAGTATGCATCTGTGCATTCCTTTTGGGGACCCCCCACCCATTGCAAAACTTCGGCAAAATAGGCTCAATCGCCCTCCAACATGCTACAAAATATAAAAACACTGATGCAGCACAAACTTTTAACGGCACAAATGAAGCTCAAACGAATGAGCCTTTGACTCAATTCGGAGCATGTTGGGGGGCTGAGTGACATCATCACCAATAATTAAATGTCTAATATATAAAATACCGAAGCAGCACAAACTAAAATTTTAATTGCACAAACGAAGCACAAACAAACAAGACTTTTTTTCGTTAATTTCGGAGGATGTTGGCAGGCTGACTGACCTCAGAATGACCTATAACATATTTAATACTGTATCTATAAAATGACAGCAGTACAAACTAAAATTTTAACGGCACAAACCAGCACAAACGGAGCAAAAACAATTGAGCCTATTTTGCCGATGATTTGTGTTGGGTGGGGGGCCAACAGGTCGTTTGGGGTAATAGCCTATAGATCACAACCCCTTGCACAGTAAAAGAGGAAGGGTTTCCACGATTCTCTCTTTTCACTTGACGAAATAATCAGTTTTCTTCACCTAAATTGATAGTTATTGTATCAGTGTCATTCAAAGAAAACCAAATGTTGTGCCATGAAATGAAATAACTTTGGCAGTGTAAAGTTCATCTTCAGTCTTGCTAGCTCAATTCTTATGACTATTCCAAGTAATAAGTAGATACTAGTAGGCCTATTACTGGTTAATAAAAGCCATACAGTTAATAAATTATATTTGTGGTGCAAGTAAACTTAATAAGAAACATTAGTCAGTTTAACAAAATGATTATTGGTGTCTAGCTAAATATTCAATCTTGGCGTGGTGTTAATCTGTGACACAATTTTCTGACGAGGAAGTATGTCCTAATCGGTCCCAATACTGGCACACTAGCTTACTATGTACAAAACATTATGTACTTCACCATCATCCGCGAAGTACGTACTTGTAGTATGTAGTTATCGATTTGAGATTCAGACAATGTTTCCTTGTAGTTCACATAGCATAGAATTTAGCTATTCAACTGTTATTGTATGGACGACGATCTACAGTAATCTTTGTACAAAAGTAAACTAGTTCCATTAATAGATGTTCTGTTATTTCAGCACATGTAATGGCTGGCATAAAAGACTATACGGAAGGGGACTGGCTACCAGCCAACCCTGTGGTCTTGTGGGATTATCCATGACCTTTAATGTTTTGACCCCGGTTTGATTCTCCTCTCTGACGTTCCAACTTTTGTCTCTCAGAAATATTTATCCACTCCATAGTATAGCTGTTAACTAGCCATCTACAGATATCTTTGTACAGGAGTACACTTTAGTTCCGTTAATAAACATTGCCCACGTCATTTCAGCAAATATTATGTAATTGGGGTCAAAGTTACATTTGGAGACTATACAGAGCTGTGGAGTCCCAGCTGGTTGTGTGGTGTTGTGGGAATATCCTTCAACTTCAATAGTTTGACCCGGGTTTGATTCCCCTCTCAGACATCACATTTTTTGTCTCTCAGAAATATTTATCCACTCTGTACTTTTCAGCCATCGCAAAACAATATACACCGATCAGCCATAACATTATGACCCCCTGCCTAATATTGTGTAGGTCCCACTTTTACTGCCAAAACAGCCCTGACCCGTCGAGGCATGGACTCCATTGGACCTCTGAAGGTGTGCTGTGGTATCTGGCACCAAGATGTTGGCAGTAGATCCTTTAAGTCCTGGAAGTTGCTTGATGGGGCCTCCATGGATTGCAATTGTTTGTCCAACACGATGCTCGATTGGATTGAGATCTGGGGAATTTGGAGGCCAAGTCGACACCTTGAACAGGTTGTTATGTTCCTTTAACCATTCCAGGCCACCTTCTTCCATTGCTCCATGGTCCAGTTCTGGTGCTTATGTGTCCATTGTAGGCGCTTTTGGCCCTTGTCAAAGTCGCCCAGATCCTTACGCTTGCCCATTTTTCCTGCTTCTAACACATCAACTTTGAGGAGAGAATGTTCACTTGCTCCCTAATATATCCCATCCACTGACAGATGCCATGATAACGAGATTATCAGTGTAATTCACTTCACCTGTCAGTGGTTATAATGTTATGGCTGATCAGTGTATATCCACTCTGTAGTACCATGAAGCTCCTATATTTAAGAGAATAATTGTATTACGTGACCCTTTCATACTGTTATTGTTTTCTAAAGAAACGAACCAGCCATGGAGGGATTGGGGTGATTGTTTTCATTAGCTGTATAGCTATTTACTAGCCATCTACAGATATCTTTGTACAAGAGTACACTCTAGTTCCGTTAATAAATGTTCTGTTGTCCACATTATTTCAGCAAAAAATGTATTGGCTGAGGTAAGATTTGCATTCCTGCTGTTTAAATAGCGTAATGGTTTATGACAAAGTCTGCCACATAGAAACCCGCAGATCGAAACGAGCCAGGGACAACCAAATTTATCCTTTCTAATTGTGGGCCGGCTGAACTAGGCTTGCCTGGTTCCTTGTCTGGTTGCTTTGGTAACCGGTTAGTAGAAATATTGCCTCAATGGGGGTTTGTGATATAATGTCAATATAACATGGCTATGGGCTGTGTCCAGGTACAAGGTAATGTGGAAAACTGCTTTTAACCCTTGTATATTGATAATAACACATACCATACAGTTAACCAGTTCAGTATAACAACCAATTGTTAATTACACTAATTAACTGGGGAATTTTGAATAAAAAATAAAATTATCTATACAGCCTTTAGACAGGACAATGATCTGTATTATTTCATGTCAAGTTCCATTTAGTTTTGAGTGAACAATCCATAATTCTTTTTTCACAACAGAATATCTTCCTCACTCAATTTGGGACACTTTGTTTGGGAAATTTTGGAAGACTCTCTGAAATGTATGGTAATTTTTTGATAATTACTTATAATAATTACATTACAGCAGACTTTTACCCTGTTTGATAATTAACTGCTGTTTCTGTCCTACCAGTGGTAAAATATCTTCAGAGAATGCAGCATTGGCCTATTTAGGTCCAGAAACTCTAAATAGTGAAATCTATACCATCAAAAGGTAATTTCTAAATGTTAACCAACAAAATTCTATCAATAGCATACTGGAACCCTGTGATAATATACACTAATGGCCAAAGGTATGTGGACACCCGACCATCACACCTATATGACATTGTTGGACATCCCATTCCAAAACCATGAGTATTAATATGGAGTTGTCTCCCCCATTTGCAACTATAACAGCCACCACTTTATTTTTGAGTCTCTCTGTGGGAATTTGTGCCCATTCAGCCAAAAGAGCTTTTGTGAGGTCAGGCACTGATGTTGGACGATAAGGCCTGGCATGCAATCGCCATTCCAATTCATCCCATAGATGTTCAGTGGGGTTGAGGTCAAGGCTCTGGCAGGCCACTCAGGTTGCTCCATACCAACCTCATCAAACCTTGTCTTTATGGAGCCCGCTTTAAGCACAGGGGCACCATCATGCTGGAACAGGAAAGGGCCTTCCCTAAACTGTTGCCACAAAGTTAGAAGCACCCAATCGTCTAAAATGTCTTTCGTATCCTGTAGCACATTTCCACATGTCCAGTGGCGGCTTGTTTTACACCACTCCAGACAACGCTTAGCATTGCGCATGTTGATGTGAGGCTTGCGTACAGCTGCGGAAACCCATTTTGTGAAGCTCCACATACTTTTGGCCATATAGTGTATGAATGGGTGAAGTAAAGAAAATTAATGCTGAGATCATGGTGCGAAAAAACGTGGCCATGTTCAAGAGGATCACAATGCCAAGTGATTCATCCACACAGCCATTGTATCATAAATACATGCTCATTGTTGTTTTATTAATGATATTAGTTATCCATGATACATTGTGGTTTTGTTCCTCTCGAACAAGGCACAAGACACTGGCAACTGAAGCAGTGAAATGTCTGCAAATTGCACAGTGAGAGGAAGGCACATCTGATGTCTAACATAAATGGGTCCGGAAGCAACTGACAAAAATCATCCAGCCGTCCTGCATTTGGATGTTTTAAATGTAATTAAACTTCTCTGTGACCAAGAACTAATGGACATAGTGGTGCACTGAGAACAAGCATGATGGTTCCCTTGAATAAAATGTAATGTACAATGTCTATATTAAAAAGTGTATTTTAGCGGAGACAGAACATTTGTTTTGTTACACAAAATGTTTAATTCCACATATGTTTATTATAAGTGTAGAGAGAACTTGAACTTCCATCTTCTCACGCCTTTGGTACAATGTAGGCATTTAATGCAATCACTGGCCATTAGAGAGAATTTAGTAAAATCCCTACCTCCATCCATTGCTATTGAGGAAAAGGTCGAACACAATATTGAATTATTGAAATATTTGTGTATTTGCCCCTCTTTGCATTGATATATGGTCCCTGGGGTGTGTGCTGTATGAGTTGTGCATGCTTCAGTCTGCAGTAAGTTTTACTTCCATCTCAATGTTGGCCACTTGATAATGCAAAATGCTGTGTAATAGTAACAGTTCTTTCCTAACAGTTCACTGCAGAGAACAGAAAGAAGAAAATATTAGGGGGTCCTTACCCATCTCTCCCAGAGAGCTTCTCACCTGAGCTCCGTGACCTCCTGTTTGACATCTTCCAAAAAGACCCATCCATTAGGCCTTCAACTGGAGAAATCCTTGCAAAACCCTTCATTATTAGTTTCCTCACAAAAAAGGTTTGCAATAGAAGACAATATTGCATAATGTATTTGTTTCTTTGATTGTTCTTGTGTTCATTCATAATTAATTGAATGAAATTATCAGTCTGAATTAATTTGTTTGTAGAGTGAGAAAACTGTGAAGGGACTCCAGACAAATTTGGACAACCTGAGAGTGTTGGCAGACAGCTTGGAGCATGTGCACCAGGGCACCACCATAGGCAGTCTGGCAGGAGGTGTTATTGGGGCTGCTGGAGGAATCACCTCCATAGTGGGACTCATCCTAGCTCCCTTCACTCTGGGCGCCTCCCTGATCGTCACTGGGGTCGGTGTTGGGGTGGCTGTCGCTGGTGGAGCCACAGCCGGAGTATCCAACATAACCAACATGGTCAATCAGTCTACAAACCGAAAAGCCATCAAGAACATCATCAAGGAGTTCCAGGAGAAGCTGAACTCTGTGGTGGTTTCTCTAAAAGACATCGCTGAGGGTTTAGAGATGCTAAGTGTGAGGGGCTCCTTTGACGCAGAAAGTGACAACTTCAATGCTGGAACACTGTCCAAGTTTGGAGCACGAGTTGGCAGGGGGCTAGCGGCCATTCCAGAACTTGTCCGATTAGTCCAAGTGGCCAACATTGGTAGGGTTGCAGCCCAAACTGCCAGGGCAGTGCGTGTGGCAGAAGTGGCAACAGGGGTATTCTCTGCTTTTTTTATAGCAGTTGATGTGTTCTTCATCGCCATTGATGCCAAAGAGATCCACAACATCCGACAGGCAAAAGCAATGGAACAGTCTGTTGATACCAGTCGTTTAGAAGTGATGGACACTGACTCAACCATGGGCCTGAACCCTGGATGTGAAGAACCAGTTTCTGAACCCAAGCCTGAGGTCAAGTCAGAGACCATGAAGTTTATCCAGACGATCAGACAGACAGCTGATCAGCTACAGGAGAGCCTGAACGAACTGAGTGACGTCATTTCATTTATTCCGAAGATAGACGACTATTACTCGGACAATTGAGACTATACTTGGTCAAAGTGATTTTAAAATATGTAGAAACAAGACAGATTTAATAACTCAGTTATGGGCGATGTGATGTGAATTATTCTCAAATTTTCTTTAGCTCTCAAATTCATGCACATATCCACTATGATAATCAGGTTGTAGAGATCTGTTTTTTCCTAGAAAGCTCTACTCCTGAACTTTTCATTTTTAATATTTGTATATTCGAATGTAACTGTATGTCTTTTTTTTTTCAAACAATGATGGCAGTATATTAAAATAATGAAAACTTGAACATTGTTTAATTTTATAATGTATACAAGAAGTAGTAATGGAGATGGTATAAAAGGGACATTGTTGCAATGACTTCAAAATGAGTTTTATTGAAATTCTTTAAGGGTTAAAATGAGAAGATTTTTTTTTTAGATTGTGAATAACAACAGCTAAGGGCTGTTCTTAACCAAAATTATGTAATATGTTACTAACACAATTAGAGCAGTGAAATGTTATATTTTAGCTTACAAGTGGCATATAATGGTTGTACCAAATATTAAGTTCTGCTTTTCTGATGTATCAAATACTTATGTCATGCAATAAAATGCAAATAAATTATTTAAAAATCATACAATGTGATTTTCTGGATTTTTGTTTCAGATTCCGTCTCTCACAGTTGAAGTGTACCTATGATAATTACAGACCTCTACATGCTTTGTAAGTAGGAAAACCTGAAAAATCGGCAGTGTATCAAATACATGTTCTCCCCATTGTATGTATCACAGGGATGACAAACTGAATTTTTTACTGTTCAAATTGCATTGCATTGATAACCAGTATATACACTGCTCAAAAAATATTATGGAACTCTTAAATCACACATCGGGTCTCGTTGAACAAAACAAATTAAAGATCAACATCTTTACCGTACATTGGGTAATTCGTTGGGAACAAAATGGCGTAACAATGGTTCAATGGAATCCAAAATCACCTACCAATTGAGGGCTGGATTCAAACTCACACTGAAATTCAAAGTAAACTATTGAAATCATAGGCCGTTCCAACTTATGTGGATTTATTCACGGCAACTCATAATGTGACTCAGTAGTGTGTGGCTCCCATGTGCCTGTATGCACTCCCGACAACATCTGGGCATGCTCCTGATGAGACGGCGGATGGTGTCCTGGGGGATCTCCTCCCAGACCTGGATCAGGGAATCAGTGAGCTCCTGGACAGTCTGGCGTTACTTGTCGGTGTCGGCTGCACCAATACATAATGTCCCAGAGGTTCTCAATTGGATTCAGGTCTGGGGAACATGAGGGCCAGTCAATGCCTTCGTCATCCAGGAACTGCCTACACACTGACCACATGAGGTCGGGCATTGTTCTGCACCGATTGAAGGTTGAGGTCTGTGCGGCCCTCCAAGGATATGCCTCCCCAGACCATCACTGACCCACCGCCAAACCAGTCATGCTGGATGATGTTGCAGTCTGCGTAATATCCACAAAGGTGTCTCCAGACTCTTTCACATCTGTCACGTGCTCAGTGTGAACCTGCTCTCATCTGTGAAGAGAACAGTGCACCAATGGCGGATCTGCCAATTCTGGTGTTCTCTGGTAAATGCTGATTGAGCTGTATAGTTCTGGGCTGTGAGCACAGGTCCTACTAGAGGACATCGGGCCCTCACGCCACCCTCATGGATTCCGTTTCTGACAGTTTGGTCAGAAACATGCACAGCAGTAGCCCGCTGGAGGTCATTTTGTAGGGCTCTGGCAGTGCTCTTCCTGTTCCTCCTCGCATAAATGGCCCTGTCCAGCTTTCCTCGTGTAACGGCCCGTCTCCTAGTATTTCCTCCATGCTCTTGAGACTGTACTGGGAGACACAGCAAACCTTCTTGCGACGGTATGTATGGGTGTGCCATCCCGGAGGAGTTGGACCTGTGTAACCTGAATGGGCTGCAGGTTCTGTACTGCTTTATGCTACCAGTAGTGACAAGGACACTAGTGAAACAAAACTACCCGTAGAAGAATCAGGAAGGATAAGGAGAGAGCAATTGTCTGTGGCCACCACCTGCAAAATCAATCCCTTTTTTTTGCCTCTCCAGTGCACCTGATGTTACTTTTATTTGCACCAAAACAGGTGACATTGATTCACAATCACTTATGCTTCCTAAATGGACAGATTGATATCTCTGAAGTTTAAATTTCTTGGTGTTATACTGTGATGATTGTGTTCCCTTAATTTTTTGAGCAGTGTATATTAAAGACAGATTGGACTAGATACAGGACTAGAACAGCACATCAAACAAGCTGCAGCATCAATTTACTGAGGACAAGAGTAAAGCAATGTGCTTAAAAACTATACTTGTTACTGGAATAGAAGAAAACGTAGCTGTTTGGCTGCACACATTGGGAATAAATAGCTAAGGTAACTATTACCAAAAGTTGTTAGCTACAAATAACCTAGGATACAGAGGATAAAGCTAGTATGGGCTGTATGATTTTGAATACAAATCGACAATTGAGTAAAAACATTTGAGCTTGCATAATTAGAAAACCAGGACTGCTTTTTTTGGCATTTAGGAATTTGGACAGTAAAATCGATGAAAGACTACTTAAAGTGCAAGCTGGTCTGTATTTTTGCAGTAATGCAAAAAAAAATAGCAAACTCAATTAATAATTTTCTGAATTTTGAGAAATATATTGGATCTTGCTGCATATTTGTAATATTCGGAGCGCTTGGTATAACGTTGGTACTGTCCTCCCGTTTTTCATTTGACCAGATGTTTAAACTACAGTATATCTTAATGTGGTGGTCAGTGCAAGTAGTTTTTAGCTATAACCATGACATGAACATAATGTCTCAAAAGGATATAGTTATGAGTCAATAGGCTATGTAAAATTAATGAAGTAGGCTAAAAGTGTAATTACTTATATATACAATTTGAACTAAATTATAATTTGTTGCTGGATTATTTTGCATGTTTAGGCTTCTGATGCTTACTGTTTTCAGTTAATCATTGACATCACAAACAAATTGCAACCTCAGTCTTCAGCAGATTGAATTTGAGATGACAGAAATTCCTTTTTTCTGTCAAACGTACTCATGACTGGCTTGTATATGGATAATAGCAGTCCTTTGGATTGTGACAAGTGCCAGATATATACAAGCTGCCTATAATGTGGCATTTGTAAGGTTTCCACCATATAGTAGTAGAATGGTTCTACTGGTTTCCATAAAAGTCAAAAAGGAAGGTTTTGAGTGCGGAAAAGAAGGGACCACTGCAAATTGAACGCTTCTGTTCCTCACTCAAAACTTTCCTTTTCAAAATTTTTGGAAAGGTAAGAAAAAGGTGCAGTGGTCTCTTAATTTTTTCTGGAGCTGTGTGCGCGTTTGCGTGCATGCGTACGTGCGTGTGTGCGTATATGAACTGTCCCACTTAATCAATGCAAAATTATCGAATGGACGGGACGTTGCTGCCAGTTTCCAAAAAATTTCCAAAAAATTTGGGACGCTGCGTAAAATGCAATAAAAAACAGAATGCAATGATGTGCAAATCATTTAAACCCTATTGTTACGGGTACAGGTAGCCTTTGTGTCTTTGCGTTTTTCCTCTCCTTCTGCCCGTTTGCTAAATTTTCTTTGCTACACCTTTATTCCTTCATACACCACATAGTGTAATGAATGAGTTGGAGAGATGAGTTGCAGGTTCCAGACGCGGAGAGTCAGTAGTTTTATTAGCGGTAGGCACTTCTAAGCAAGGGGCAAGGCAAAAGCAGAGTCGAAAATTACCAAATTTTTTGTATGACTTTCAAATAACTAGCTAACCAACACTCTATTCTCTTGTGTAACTCTCAAATTACTATTCTATGACTACTATCAAATAACACGCTGTATTTTATGACTCACTGGACTGACTTGCTAGTTCAAATACTTCTCTATAATTTTCATTTGCATTAATATCTCAAACTCCTACTGACAGCCCTCTAAGTGACCGGATTTCATCAACCTTTTATTCACACAGTTTCTGAAAAAGGCACAGGTTGGAACTCGAAAGTGATCCTCTGACATTTGATAAACGTCATTGGTCACATGGTGTTGTACTTTCAAATGAGCTTCTGGTACACTGCATCGAAATGGTAGAGCTTGGAAAATTGAACGATGCTTCGGAGCATCAGTTTCATTTGTCTTGTGCCTGATATTGCTGTGGTGTCATGTTTACATCTTTGCTGTCTAGTCCCTGTTTAACCTATGTTGTTTATTTGCACCTGGGAAAAGGGGATTTTTAGCAAGTCACCCTTCGGCATACACAACTAATTAGGTCAATTGGCAACAGGTCAGTAACATGATTGGGTATTAAAAGATCATTCCAGAAAGGATGGGTCTGTCAGAAGTGGGGATGGAGAGGGGTTCACCACTCTGTGAAAGTCTGAAAGGTCTGCACAATTTAAGAATAATGTTTCTCAATGTAAAATTGCATTGAGTTTGGGGATCTCATCATCTCTGGTACATAACATCATTAAAAGCAAGTGCATTGCAGTTTGTTGCGTATGGGTCTGCATAGCCGCAGACCAGTCAGGTGCCCATGCTGACCCCTGTCCACTGCTGAAACGCCTACATTGGACACGTGAGCATCAGAACTGGACCACGGCGCAATGGAAGAAGGTGTCCTGGTCTGATGTATCACATTTTCTTTTACATCACATGGATGGCCGGGTGCGTGTGCGTCGCTTACCTGGAGAACACATGGCACCAGGATGCACTATGGGAAGGAGGCAAGCCGGCGGAGGCAGTGTGATGCTTTGGGCAATGTTCTGCTGGGAAACCTTACCAACTACCTAAGCATTGTTACAGACCATGTGCACCCGTTCATGGCAACAATATTCCCTGATGGCATTGGCCTCTTTCAGCAGGATAATGTGCCCTGCCACAAAACAAAAATGGTTCAGGAATGGTTTGAGGAACACAACGGTCACTGTTGCATTGTGGGATTGTTGACGTGCTGCACGCTGCTTGCTGTTACCTACCTGGCTACCTGCCAAACTTTTTCGAATTTACTCTTTGTAAACTAATTGGTTAAATTCTACTTTAAGAGTTTACCAACGCAATATTTTTATCTGTTGACCTTTTTACCCAACTTTTCTACACCGGGACTCTATTTGGACATAA